>CM018685.1:44480962-44748371 GCA_009363875.1 Mikania micrantha | reverse complement strand
TTTTATTTTTCTTTCTCTCGACTCTAAACCTCTTTACTCAAAATCTTGACCAATCTCCCACCAAAATCATATTTGACACCACCAGAACGTCCAGCTCGAACCGTGAACGTGTATACGCGTCCTGATCGTGATTTGTCCGTAGAATCGTCTGTGATTTGGGTAACTATCCTTTTTAACCTTCTGACTTGATTTTCATTGATTAGATCGTGTTTTTGAACGTAATGATATAGTTAGGGTTGTTGATATTGCTAGATGATAGCTAGGAAGATTTTGACGGATAACTTGTCTTGTTAACGGGTAAATGCCTGTTTTAATCCGTATAATGCCCGGTTTTCCTAAAACCATAACAATACTTCTAATGGTTTAAACCATTGGATTATGACAATGTAGTGATTATTTGGTTAATCTTTGAAATGCAAGGTTAATCTCAAGTGTTTTCAAACTAATCACAGTTATATTCCTACCAATTGGAATAACTGTCTGGTTTTATGATAACAGTCGGATTAATATGTTAAACACGATTGTTTAACCTATTCAAATGTCATATTGTTATGTTTTTGTGATATGGATAATTAGTGACAAGAATTAATCATTCCTAAGCCGAAGATTTCATCTAGGGACTGTTTAAGTAATATAATCAACAGCATTACCTAAACTAATTAGTCGGAGATTATTACGGCTAATCCAATGAGTCATCAACTTAACACAAGGTACCTAAACGAGTATAGGTACCTACATATAGTACATTGTATATATTAGACTAAATAATTAATTAAACATCTAATGTTAGTTCGATGACTTTTCATTACAATGTCGGTGACATTGAACGTTCAAACAGATCTAATCAGCAAGTTAAAACACAAATAATTAATTATAAATAAACTAATGCAGATTAGCATTTTTAGCCACCGTTCGTGTGATTTATCTTTTCATAAACTTCAGGTGAGTTTCATACAACCCCTTTTCTTTTACTGTTTTCTTAACATCGGGGTGACTATTATGAAATCTTTATCAAACGTGTGATATGTTTAGTAACAATTGCAATACCGGCTTGCATGTGGGTGTCATGGGATTATGACTATTTCTGTGTACAACAAAGTCCTCAAAACCAACTGTATCTGGTTAACCCATGTGGGGCCGAATGTGTGGACAAAGATAGTACTATCGGGCTGACAACCCCATTCATGGATAGATAGCGTCTACCCTTGTGTGAATGCTTGTCACCATTCCTGGTATCGACTTGATGTAGTGAGACATTGAGTTAGAGGCACGGAGTTTAACTTCGGTTATTTTCTAGACTGGACTGTCAGAAAGGATCTGGATACGGGTCACATGATTATTCACTTATGTTAATGTGTACCATTGACTTTACTATCATATCATATTGTATCGAGTCTTATTTATGAACTCACCAGTTTTATACTGATATTTTAAACTTTAAATCTTTTACAGGTAATCAGTACCAACGGTGAGGAAACACCTGTGCACGCACCATGTAGTTAGGACTTGGGATGCAATAGAAGGAACTTAAGTTGTAAACGGATATTCAGGACATGTAATAAATATTGTCGTGATTTGTAATTAGTGCTTTTCTTAACTATGTGTGTTATGATACCGGATCAAGTAAGTCACCCCTCACCTTCGAGACTTCGCCGCTATGCTTCCGCTACCTTTAGAAATGACGTCGTCTGGTGACGCGGGGTGGGGGTGTGACAGGGTGGTATCAGAGCCACAGGTTATAGAATTTAGGCGGACTTAGAAACCTAGATTATAACCATAGGCCGAATAGTTACACTGAGAGCACCGAACATAGTTAACAAATATAAACACTCAAATAAATGTTGTTGTTATTTATTTATTTTATGTTACTAATACGAACTTGTGTGTCGATACAGCAATGTCAGACTCAGAAAGTGATTCATTTGGCACGGAAACAAGTTCAGGATCAACACAGACAGTGCCGTCATCTCAAATGTCCCACCAGACTTTACCATCAATACCACCTACACCACCTATACCTCAGCATCTGTTAGATGCTGACTCACCAGCTATCAGGAGGGCACAAAGCCCTACACCACCACAGCAAGTACCAGTATTTACAGGGTTTGGAGGAAGGCGGGGACGAGCCCGCATCTCGACAGGTCCTGTTCCGAGAGGACCACTAGCACCCGGGATGTACCTCATTCCATACATGAGGAAGGCGAGTCATCTCAGCAGGCTGAGATGAGAGTTCAGCTGCAACGGGTTACATTGGATCTTCAGTTATCGCGTGTTTCATTGCAGGAAACACGTGACACTCTGTGGGAAACTCGCACGGCCTATGAGAGTTTAGCTGAACATGTTGCTGTCCTGGAGGCAGGTGCCAGGGCATGGGGAGGAGGTGATTGAGGGTAGACTCCAGTGGACTTTAGGTGGTATGTGTAGGAGTGGGGTAGAGAGAGTAGTTAGGGATGGATGGTAGGGTTAGGCAATATGAGGATGGAGCTACGACTGTTGGACGCAGCAATAGTGATGGCAGCGGTGGCCATCATTATCACATGTTTACTGTATTTACTACGGTAAAGGAATCGAATAGGCTGGACTGTACTACTCCGAGGAAGTTTTGACTTGTAAAATAGGCCTCGGACGGTTAGGTTGTAATAGTGGGTACAACTGCATTAGGATATTTTCTTGTATATGTACTAATCCTAATGTACAACTGTGACAGTTATAATAAAAGTTTTCTTTAACATTGTATGTGCAACATTGTGTCTTTACATTATAGCCGGTGCTAACTTTTCAAGTCATATAAAAAGAAAACTTGTGCGAAAACATAACAATATCGGTGTTACATTGCGGTGAAGTAATGTAATACTAGTACATAACAAGACTCGTGGAGTAGTCATAACAATATCGGTGTTACATTGCGGTGAAGTAATGTAATACTAGTACGTAACAAAATTTGTGATAGGGTCATATCAATATCGGTGTTACATTATAGTGAAATAATGTAATACTAGTACATAACAAACACGTGTAGAAACATATTAATATCGGTACTACATTATAGTGAAATAATGTAATACTAGTACATATCAGTGTAGTAACATGTCTAAATCGGTGTCATTTTGGTAGACTATAAAATGATACTAGTATACGCTTGGCAAGACAAACAGACGTACTAGTATAACTGCAACTATGAACATGACTTAGTGGGTGTACAATATAACTGTGAAAAACTCGAAGTAGTTATACAACATTTGTCTTTATTACGACTATGGATTCTTGTTTTGACTTTACTTTATCTGTGTGTGATCAGACTATGGCCCCTAGAAGAGGTCGTTCTGCTAAAAATCCTCAAACTCAAGAATCCATTCAGGATCCACTGTGAGTGGACCTAGTCTAAATGAAGCGGACGTTGCTCGTATAGCAGGTGACCAATTATCCGCTGTTCTTACGGGCATGTTGGCCCAATATCAAACAAATCGTGCTCCTGGCTCGGGTAGAGTCCATACGGAGCATAATGCTACAGGCGGACATGTTGAAACCCGCCATACGACTAGTACCAACACAATCAATCCGGATCCTCCACAACGAGGATGCACTTATAAGTACTTCGCTTCTTGCAATCCCCCTACTTTTACGGGGAAGGAAGGAGCGTCAGGACTTTTGAAATGGATTGAGAGCATGGAGACTAAGCTCAAGATCAGCCAGTGTTTGGCTGAACACAAAGTGTCTTATGCAGCTTGTTCACTGACAGACTCAGCATTGACCTGGTGGAATACCCAGGCAAAAACCTTGACCACGGCTGTTGTGGATGCTATGACTTGGGACGAGTTTAAAACTTTGATTCTGTCAGAATATTGTCCCATCACTGAAATCCAAAAGCTCCAAGAGGAATTTTGGAACCATTCTATGATCGGTGCTGATTGTTTGAAATATACCGATCGATTTCACGAATTAACATGTCTGCTGCCAAACATGTTTCCAACTGAGCAGGCTTTGATAGAAAAATATATCAAAGGTCTGGTACCTCAAATCAAGGGAATGGTCACGGCAGCTGAACCACGTACTTTGAAACATGCTATCACCTTAACCACCAGGCTTACGATGTGCAGTAAGAAGTGGTACATTGACAGTGAAAGGTGAGTCAAGCAGCAGTCTGACAACTACTACCCCCAGCACTGTTTAAGGGGTTGAAACGAAAATGGGTTGGAAAGGCAACCAGGGGCTCCGGGAACCCAGCCGGAATGTGCAAATGGCAAAGGGACATTGCCACAACTTTGGAGAGAAAAGCCTATGTAGGGCAAGCACCTAAATGTCTTAAGTGCCCATTTCATCATGTGGGACCCGCCCTGTTTGTAACAATTGTAACAAGGTCGGGCATTTCTCCAAATATTGCAATCTCCCTGTTTGCCGATCAAATCAAGGACTCAACAACAACAACCACAACAAATCAGCCGGTCGTGCTTTAGATGTGGAGCCCGATCACTTCATGAAAAACTGCCCTACCAACAACAACCACCAGAGCAATGAAGCAAGAGGAAGAGCCTTCCAGATAGGGGCGGAAGAGGCTCGACGTGATAACACCAACACCCGTTACCGGTACGTTTCTTCTTAACATCACTATGTATCTGTTCTTTTTGACACCGGAGCGGACAAAAGTTTTTTTTCCTCTCTGATTTTGCTTCACTACTCGGATTGGCCGTTGAATAACCTAACAAACCCTTACATCATTGAACTTGCTAATGCAAGTCATTATGACTAACAATGTGATTCAAGGGTGTTTTATTGAATCTAAACGATCATCTTTTCAATATTGATCTTCTTCCTATTGAATTGGGAAGCTTTGATGTTTTATTGGTATGGACTGGCTTTCAGAAAATCGAGTGGAAGTCATATGTCAAATAGATGAGATTGTATTTCATTACCAAATGGTGATACACTTATGATACAAGGTGAAAGGGCTGGCAGGAAACTGAGTATCATATCATGTATGCAAGCTCGAAAGTGCTTAAGAAAGGGCTGTCAAGCCTTTTTAGCTTACGTGACTGAAACAAACCACATCAAAAAACGTATTGAAGACATTCCTGTAGTTCGAGAATATCCTGAAGTTTTTCCTGACGATATATCAGGATTACCCCCAGTGAGACAAGTTGAGTTTCGTATTGACTAGTACCAGAGCAGCAGCCACCTATAGCTAAAGCTCCTTACCGATTGGCTCCATCGGAAATGCAAGAACTATCGAGTCAATTACAGGACTTTTAGACAAAGGTTTCATTAGACCGAGTTACTCACCTTGGGGCGCACCTATCCTTTTCGTGAAAAAGAAGGACGGTACTCTCAGGATGTGTATCGACTATCGGGAACTCAATAATTTGACAATCAAAATCGTTATCCACTACCCCGTATAGATGATCTATTCGATCAATTGCAAGGTGCTATCTATTTTTCAAAAATCGATCTCAGATCTGGATATCATCAACTACGAATCCATGATGATGATGTTTCTAAAACAGCTTTTCGAACTCGATACGGGCATTATGAGTTTTTAGTATGCCCTTCGGGCTGACTAATGCGCCTGCAGTGTTTATGGATCTGATGAATCGTGTGTGTGACCTTACTTGGATAATTCGTGATTTTTTATTGATGACATTCTCATTTACTCCCGCAGTCAACAAAGAACATGGGCAACACTTAAAACTGATCTTGGAACTTTTAGCACATGAGAAACTTTATGCCAAATTTTCCAAATGTGAGTTTCTGGTTGCGGGAGTCCAGTTTCTTGGGCATGTAGTAAATGAAAATGGTATACAAGTGGATCCCGCAAGATTGAAGCGGTAAAGCAATGGAGACACCGAAAACCCCAACAGAGATTCGTCAATTTTTAGGGTTAGCGGGCTATTACAAGAAGATTCATCAAGAATTTTTCAAAGATAGCCTTGCCTTTAACTACTCTAACCCAAAAAGATCAAAAGTTCATATGGGACTCTCAACAGGAGGAGGCATTTCAACTGTTGAAGCATAAACTCTGCAATGCACCTATTTTGGCACTACCAGAAGGCACAGAGAATTTCATAGTCTTCTGTGATGCCTCACGTCAAGGACTCGGGTGTGTGCTGATGCAGAACAACAAGGTGATTGCCTATGCTTCTCGGCAGCTAAAAGTGCACGAGAAGAATTACACCACTCATGATCTAGAACTTGGTGCAGTAGTGTTTGCACTCAAGATATGGAGACATTACTTGTACGGGACAAAGTGTACGGTCTATACAGATCACAAAAGTCTTCAACACATTCTAGATCAGAATGCTCTGGGCACGCAAATCAATATGAGCACAGCTTATCATCCACAAACGGATGGGCAGACTGAACGTACAAATCAAACATTAGAAGACATGCTTCGAAGCTGTGTAATTGATTTTGGAGGTAGCTGGGATACTCATCTGCCATTGGTTGAATTTTCTTATAATAACAGCTATCATACTAGTATCCAATGTGCTCCATTTGAAGCTTTGTACGGGCGCAAATGTCGATCTCCTGTGTGTTGGTCAGAAGTAGGTGAAAGTCAGATTATTGGCCCGGAACTGATCCAGGAAACGACTGATAAGATCGCGCTCATTCAGGAGCGAATTAAAGCAGCATGCGATCGACAGAAGAGTTATGCTGATAATCGACGTAGACCACTCGAATTCCAGATTGGTGATAAAGTGATGCTAAAAGTCTCTCCCTGGAAAGGTATGTTCAGATTCGGAAAACGAGGAAAACTCTCACCAAGAATTGTAGGACCATTTACAATTCTTGAAAGGATTGGAATGGTAGCATACAGATTAGAGTTACCCTCAGAACTTAGTAACATACATGATGTGTTTCATGTCTCGAATCTGAAAAAGTGCCTATTGGACGAGTCACTAGTCATACCTCTTGATGAGATACACATTGCCGAAACCTACAGTTCACGGAAGAACCAGTCGAAATAATGGATCGAGATGAAAAGACCCTCAAACGAAGTCGAATACCAATTGTAAAGTCAAATGGAATTCTAAACGAGGGCCAGAGTACACTTGGGAACGTGAAGACCGCATGAAACAGAAGTATCCTCATTTGTTTACATAGGCGATCAAACTGTAGGAGTTAAAAGCAAATTTCGGGACGAAATTTCTGTAACAGGAGGAGACTGTGACATTGCAGGTAAACATTACGTCATCAATAACACGAGCACGTTGGTCGTTCTAGGAATCTGTGTTAAATTGATGATTTAATCATTACAGTTTAAAGTGTGCGAGAAATTGGGAACATGGGAGAAAACCGTGCGTGAAACCGAGTTACGGATTGTCCGGAATCGCGAAACGAAGAAAAATCTTGAAATTGGATCCCTCGCGTTACGCGACGACTCCTTGGAGTCTTGTCGCGGTACGCGACAAGTCACGATATCAAATCTTATCCGGAATCCCTCGCGGTACGCGACGACATGTGGGCTACTCGTCGCGATACGCGACGAGTAGGTCGGTCTGTTGAACCAGCTTCTTAAATCGCAGAAGCATGCAGAATAATTTTATTTTTCATTCTCTCGACTCTAAACCTCTTTAACTCAAAATCTTGACCAATCTCCCACCAAAACTCATATTTGACACCACCAGAACGTCCAGCTCGAACCGGTGAACGTGTATACGCGTCCTGATCGTGATTTTGTCCGTAGAATCGTCTGATTTGGGTAACTATCCTTTTTAACCTTCTGACTTGATTTTCATTGATTAGATCGTGTTTTTTGAACGTAATGATATAGTTAGGGTTTTGATATTGCTTAGATGATAGCTAGGAATGATTTTTGACGGATAACTTGTCTTGTTAACGGGTAAATGCCTGTTTTAATCCGTTATAATGCCCGGTTTTCACTAAACCATAACAATACTTCTAATGGTTTAAACCATTGGATTATGACAATGTAAGTGATTATTTTGGTTAATCTTTGAAATGCAAGGTTAATCTCAAGTGTTTCAAACTAATCACAGTTATTATCCTACCAATTGGAATAACTGTCTGGTTTTATGATAACAGTCGGATTAATATGTTAAACACGATTGTTTAACCTATTCAAATGTCATATTGTTATGTTTTGTGATACATGGATAATTAGTGACAAGAATTAATCATTCCTAAGCCGAGATTTCATCTAGGGACTGTTTAAGTAATATAATCAACAGCATTACCTAACTAATTAGTCGGAGATTATTACGGCTAATCCAATGAGTCATCAACTTAACACAAGGTACCTAAACGAGTATAGGTACCTACATTATAGTACATTGTATAATATTAGACTAAATAATTAATTAAACATCTAATGTTAGTTCGATGACTTTTCATTACAATGTCGGTGACATTGAACGTTCAAACAGATCTAATCAGCAAGTTAAAACACAAATAATTAATTATAAATAAACTAATGCAGATTAGCATTTTTAGCCACCGTTCGTGTGATTTATCTTTTCATAAACTTCAGGTGAGTTTCATACAACCCCTTTTCTTTTACTGTTTTCTTAACATCGGGGTGACTATTATGAAATCTTTATCAAACGTGTGATATGTTTAGTAACAATTGCAATACCGGCTTGCATGTGGGTGTCATGGGATTATGACTATTTTCTGTGTACAACAAAAGTCCTCAAAACCAACTGTATCTGGTTAACCCATGTGGGGCCGAATGTGTGGACAAAGATAGTACTATCGGGCTGACAACCCCATTCATGGATAGATAGCGTCTACCCTTGTGTGAATGCTTGTCACCATTCCTGGTATCGACTTGATGTAGTGAGACATTGAGTTAGAGGCACGGAGTTTAACTTCGGTTATTTTCTAGACTGGACTGTCAGAAAGGATCTGGATACGGGTCACATGATTATTCACTTATGTTAATGTGTACATTGACTTTACTATCATATCATATTGTATCGAGTCTTATTTATGAACTCACCAG
This sequence comes from Mikania micrantha, assembly GCA_009363875.1. Taxonomy (NCBI): domain Eukaryota; kingdom Viridiplantae; phylum Streptophyta; class Magnoliopsida; order Asterales; family Asteraceae; genus Mikania; species Mikania micrantha. The sequence continues at coordinate 44,739,415 of CM018685.1, read as the reverse complement.
TTTTATACTGATATTTTAAACTTTAAATCTTTTACAGGTAATCAGTACCAACGGTGAGGAAACACCTGTGCACGCACCATGTAGTTAGGACTTGGGATGCAATAGAAGGAACTTAAGTTGTAAACGGATATTCAGGACATGTAATAAATATTTGTCGTGATTTGTAATTAGTGCTTTTCTTAACTATGTGTGTTATGATACCGGATCAAGTAAGTCACCCCTCACCTTCGAGACTTCGCCGCTATGCTTCCGCTACCTTTAGAAATGACGTCGTCTGGTGACGCGGAGGTGGGGGTGTGACAATGGAACACCACAAAATCACCCCTGGATCATGCCCTTAGTCGACCCACAGCAGGTGGCCGAATGGCCCTTGGCCGAAGGTCTTCCTTCATTCGGCGAATGGCTTGGCCTTGGCCATGGGCCGGCCGACTGACCCCATTCGCCAGTCACCTTCCCTCATTCGTGAACTCCCATTCGGCCATGCTCATTCGTCCCAAACAACCACATTCGACCAGTCACTCATTCGAGGGTCACCTCATGCGGCCACCCAGCTTTCATTCGCCATGTAGCCCCATTCGGCCAATAGGACCCTCATACGGCCATGCTACATTCGACCATCACCACCACACTTGTTTAAGTCTCTTGTGCTCATTAACCTTCAACAAGCCCACTGTTGATTTCTGGGCCCAACAACACTTCAATTTGGATCGGTCCAACAGCAGGCCCAACACCATGCCACACTACTTTGACCCAAGGCCTCCTTGTTGGCTCAAACCTGGTTCATTATGCCCAAGGAAATTGTTGTTCGGCCCACAAAACAACTGGTGCAGCCCTATTTTTGTGAGGCCCAACAGTAGTTGTCCTGGCCCATTGCTGGCCCATGCCTCCCTATCTTAGCCCATTACAGGCCTAACCCATAATTTGATCCAGAATGGCCCAAAATGAAGTCAATTGATTACCTAGTCTAATAGGACTAAATGACCCTTGGATTTAACTCACACATGCCCAAATGGCCTACATTTCCCTTGAATTGGGCCCACAACTGGGTTGGCCCAATTGACCCAGGCCCAGGTTGGCCCAACACATATTATAATCAGGGCCTGAGAGAAATCCTTCGGGGCCCAGCTAAATCAGCCCGTGACCTACAAAACTTGATTCGAGGCCCACAATTAAGGCCATATCCTAACTTCGAGGCCACTTTGCAAACGATTTGGACAACAACCTATTTCTGGCCCAACAATGGTTCCTACAGTTCATTCTAGCCTTTGGCCCAACAAATCTTGCCTGGGCCCATCTCGGGCCCAACAGTTTCCCTTCGTGGCCCAATGGAGGCCCACAAAGCCACCTATTCACTAGGCCTTGTAACAATTGATTGGGCCTTCGTATTTCTACAAGCACACATCATTGATTCCTGTATCCTAACATGGTCTAACACTCCCGGATGTCCAAGACAATCCAAGGCCCATAGGTTTGGGCCTAGGGCCCAACAAGTCACCTAGGGGCCCAACATAGGATTTGGTCACATAGTTCGGTCCACACATTATTTCAAACCACTTGGATTAACACATTCCATAAGATCAAATCAAAACATGTCAAAGGATGTTTGTACAAATAACTCATAAGTATGCAACACGTGTTCAAATGTTCAAGATCAACGAAGTGAAATTGTCATAAACACCAAGTCTCATATCAAAGCTTATGACTTACAACTAATGACAAAGGGTACAAGTTCATGAATGAATCCAATCCAAAGATTTCAAGATAATAACTTATAAGGTTTTGACTCAAAACCAACATAAGGGACCGAACGGTGATCATGACCAAGTCTTACGCTTGAAAGCCGACCTTAGGGCTAACATTTACACGTACACATACAAAACTCTATAGACTTATACTTACAAGTTACAAACACCATGAAATCAATACAGGAACGTGAATACACAACAAGTGCAAGCAAGAGCGCGTACATTTTGGTTAAGCTAAGTCAACCTCAACATCTACATGTGAGTTCATATGCCCCATTTCTTTAATCTTTACTGATTTTAAACTATCGGGGCTGAGAAACATGCTTTACTTTATTTATTTAAAAGTTTTGCTTACATATTGTTAATACTTTGATTATTTGATATTAAATTGCTTATTATCATAAATCATTGTATGCATGCTTGTTTGAATTCAAGAATACAGGAAAGATAAGATGATGATGATATTTTTAATATCATAACTCATCGATTCAATAGAATAACTTAGTAGTAAGTTAACTCTTACAACACTTAGTTATTCTTACAAGAAATGACATTGAAACGATTACAAGGAACATGATGACATGATTACAAGAACAAACATCAGAATGATATAAAGATGATATATCTTTATTACATCGTTCGATACAAGAATTAAGTGAGTGTAATAAGACTAGTTCTTATAACACTTAACTTTATAATTCAACACATATTACAAGAATAACAAGTAGCATGGAATGATAATCATGATAACATAATTTCATGATAACAACATCATTCACTCAATTATTTAACATAACTTAATAAGACTAGTTCTTATTTAACTTTGTTAATATCACGGAGAACATATTACAATGAGAACAAGAGTACAAGTGAATACTATTACAATTAATTACATTTGACCTGTTTGCATTATATCACTTCAATCATGTGCCAATTTGTTCAAGTGATCATGTAAGACCCTTAAATTCGCTGACCAGTTAGTTTGACGTGACTAAACCGACGATAGCATAGTGGTACCATAGGTTTGACAAACCTCTAGCTTGTAGGGCTAGTATGTTGATCGTAACAATTCAATGGCCGGTAACGTATGACCGGTGACAGGGCGACCTCAAGTCAGGTTCTGGTAAGCGACACATGGTGATATTAATCTACAGTGATAAGTAATTAATCCAGCGAAAACCTTATTGACTAGTAGGTTGAGAAGGTGATCTGCTCTCATGTTACACTACTAGTAATAGATTTCGTTGAGGACAATAGACATACAAAGTGATAGAGATAAATCGGATGCATTGAAGTCTGATTACGTGAGGATTTCAATGGATTCCTTTTAGGCTCTATGCACTATGGTTCAAGAACAAGTTGCAAGGGGTTAACTCACACTCTTAATATTTAATAGAGTATCATCAGTTAACCCACCTCAAGTATAGAATAATACAAGGACAAGATTATATTAATCTAAAATTCCTTAATACATCGAGGGTTATCAATACTTCGGTTTGATAATTAAACCCCATACAATATATTATTCTATCATCAATACAATAACTGAATACATATCAAGTGCGATGAATAAGCGGGGAAATGGATATCTTTAGTTGTATCGCAAGTGGTGTGGAACTTGACTGAGTATGTGGTGGGATAGCGTCTGGGCTTGACCCTTTCAGGATTCCCTATATATAAGCATACTTGATCAGGCGATACACTACTTGTACATATAACTAAGGAGAGGCCATTGGGTGGTACAGATGAAACAAGTATTACAAGTAACAAGTATGACATTGTGGATGTGTGCATGATCAATTCAATGGTTTTCAATTTACTTACTTATGAACTCACCAACCTAGTGTTGACTTTGTTTAAATGCATGTTTTCTCAGGTGACGGACAGCTGTAGGTACATATGTGCAAGTGATAAGCTAGTGGACTCTTAGAAGACCTAGTTTACTTTTGACTGCAAACTTTTGATATGACAAAACAGTGAATCACTTTTGTATATCTTGTACAGTTCAAGATATAAACTCAATGATTCTTTTTGATTAGATTTACTTAGTTAAATTATGATGTACAATGTAATTTAACTTTGTAATTCTATTTCATGTCATGATTAGCATTTCTCATTTATATCTCATGTGCTATGTAAACAATCTGATCAATTGATTATCACTTCAAGATATCGCGCCCCGGGAACCTTCCGCCCGACGGGAAAACCCGATCCGTTCCCGCCGGCTCGGGGTGTGACAGATTGGTATCAGAGCCATGGTTATAGAGAAATATAGGTCATATTACTTGAACGGTTTGGCCTAGACTATAACCTAGGGACCCTCATGTAGAGTTCTTATGATATAGGATTCTATTTGCATATGTCTTCTGCTTCTGATCACTACACTAGCCGATTTCTTTTCGGTTATGATCAGAATGCTGCCGAGAAGACCACCAACTTTACAGCCACCACCACTGCAAGTCAGAAAGCCTTACACTGGCACTGCACCTTTGTGCAACACTTGCCAGTATCATCACGCGCCAAACACACAGTGCATGCAATGCACAAACTGTGGAAAGTTTGACCACTGGGCAAACCGCTGCAGGAGCACGGGAGCTCCGAACAGAAACAACAACGCAGCTACTACTGCTGCTGCTGCAGATCCTAGGTCTTGCTACAACGGTGGCGAACTAGGACATTTCTCTCGGATTGTCCCAGGAGAAACCAACAAGGGGCTCAAGCACCAAGAGGACGAGCCTTTCAAATAGGAGCTGCTGCAGCCAGATAAGACCCGAACGTCATTACGGGTACATTTCTTCTATCTGATTTCTATGCCTCTATATTATTTGATACTGGTGCGGATCAGAGTTTTATCTCATCCGATTTTGCTAGCCATCTTAATCATGTTGAGGAATCATTAGACTCCCCTTATACTATTGAGATAGCTAATGGCAAACAGATTTCAGTTGACACAGTACTTAGAAATTGCCCATTAACACTTGGTGATCATACATTTTCCATCGACTTGATACCGATGGAGCTGGGCAGTTTCGACATCATCATCGGAATGGATTGGCTAACTCTTAACCGAGTTGAGTTCATCTGTTCCGATAAACTACTACGTATTCCTATGGAAAACAATGAGGTCTTGGAGATTCGTGGAGACCAAGCGAAACGCAGTGTCAAGATAATCTCGTGCATGAAAGCTCACAAGTGCTTACGGAAACAATGTATTGCATTCCTAGCTCACGTGATTCAGAAAGACAAGAAAGAAATCAAGATTCAAGATGTACCGATTGTGAGAGATTTTACAGAAGTGTTTCCGGATGATTTACCAGGACTGCCACCCGAGAGAGCGGTGCATTTCCGAATCGATTTGATTCCGGGAGCAACTCCTGTAGCCAAATCTCCCTACAGACTCGCACCATCGGAAATGCAAGAGTTGTCTAACCAATTGCAAGAACTTCTCGATAAAGGATTCATCCGACCGAGCTTTTCCCCGTGGGGAGCTCCGGTTCTTTTTGTTAAAAAGAAGGATGGAATTTTCAGGATGTGCATTGACTATCGAGAACTCAACAAACTCACCATCAAGAATCGATACCCGTTACCGAGGATTGATGATTTGTTTGATCAGTTACAAGGAGCACAGTACTTTTCGAAGATAGACCTGAGATCAGGCTATCATCAGCTCCGGATTCAAGAGGAAGACATACCAAAGACGGCCTTCCGTACCCGATATGGTCATTACGAATTCATGGTGATGCCATTCGGATTAACTAACGCACCGGCTGTGTTTATGGACTTAATGAACCGGGTGTGCAAGCCGTATCTAGATCAGTTTGTAATCGTCTTCATTGACGATATACTGATTTATTCGAGAACCAAGCAGGAACATGAGCAACACCTCAGGACAGTTTTGGAGCTTATGAAAGAAGAACGACTCTATGCCAAATTCTCTAAGTGTGAATTTTGGTTAAGGGAAGTTCAGTTTTTGGGTCACGTGATTAACAGTGATGGTATTCACGTGGATCCTGCCAAGATAGAAGCGATCAAGAACTGGGATGTGCCTACAACACCGACGGAGATCCGATCATTCTTGGGATTGGCAGGTTATTACAGGAGATTCATTTCGAACTTCTCTAAGATAGCCTTGCCTCTCACCAAACTCACACAGAAGTCTGAACCTTTTGTGTGGACTCATAAACAAGAAGAGGCATTCCAGACACTGATACAAAGATTGTGCAATGCTCCAATTCTAACACTCCCAGAAGGCAGTGATGACTTTGTAGTTTACTGTGATGCTTCCCATCAGGGACTCGGATGTATTTTTATGCAACGAGACAAAGTCATTGCTTATGCCTCACGACAGCTGAAGATACACGAGAAGAATTACACGACGCATGATCTTGAACTGGGAGCTGTGGTTTTTGCACTAAAGATTTGGAGACATTACCTTTATGGTACCAAATGCACTATCTTCACAGATCACAAGAGTTTACAGCACATATTTGATCAGAAGGAGCTTAACATGAGACAGAGACGTTGGGTTGAACTCCTGAACGATTACGATTGTGTGATCAAATACCATCCGGGCAAAGCAAATGTTGTTGCAGACGCTTTGAGCCGGAAGGAAAGAGTCAAACCTTTACGCGTTCGTGCTATGGGAATGACTGTGCAAACCAGTTTGAGAGATCGCATTTTACAAGCACAACAGGAAGCAGTGGCAAGAAACAACCTGAAACGCGAGCTCGATTGTGGAGCCGAGAAACACTTCAAGACAAAACAAGACGGAGTTATCTATTATCTGGATCGTGTTTGGATTCCAGCATTAGATGAACTTCGAACACTCATACTTGACGAGGCACACAAGACACGTTATTCAGTTCATCCTGGTGCCGATAAGATGTACCAAGATCTTAGGTCATTTTATTGGTGGCCGGGTATGAAGAAAGACATTGCCACTTATGTTGGCAAATGTATCACATGTGCCAAAGTCAAAGCTGAACACCAGAAACCTTCGGGTTTGCTGGAACAACCAGAGATACCTCAATGGAAGTGGGAACAAATAGCTATGGATTTCATTACCAAGCTACCCCGCACTTCCAGCGGATACGATTCTATTTGGGTCATCATTGATCGATTGACCAAGTCCGCACACTTCTTGCCAATCAGAGAGACATACAAGATGGAGAAACTTGCAAGACTATACATTGATGAAATAGTAGTGAGGCACGGGGTGCCATTGTCTATTATTTCTGACCGGGACAGTCGATTTACTTCGCGGTTCTGGCAAACATTGCAACAATCCTTAGGGACAAGTGTTAACTTGAGCACTGCTTATCATCCACAAACGGATGGACAAAGTGAGCGCACTATTCAAACCCTAGAGGATATGTTGAGAACATGCATCCTAGACTTCGGTGGAAGTTGGGACTCACATTTACCGCTCATTGAGTTCTCCTACAATAATAGCTACCACAGCAGCATTGGATGTGCTCCGTTCGAAGCACTTTACGGTAGAAAATGTCGGTCTCCAATTTGTTGGACCGAAGTGGGAGACAACAGATTAACTGGGCCTGAACTTATTCAGGAAACCACTGATAAGATAGCCCAGATACAACAACGATTACAAGCAACACGTAGCCGCCAAAAGAGTTACGCAGACAAACGGCGTAAGCCTTTAGAATTCGATGTGGGTGACCGAGTCATGTTGAAAGTGTCCCCATGGAAAGGCGTAGTTCGTTTTGGGGCTAAAGGCAAACTAGCACCTCGGTATGTCGGACCGTTTGAGATTACTCAACGCATAGGTCCTGTGGCATACAGACTCAGACTCCCTGATGAACTCAGTGGAGTACACGATGTGTTTCATGTATCAAATCTCAAGAGGTGTCTAGCAGATGAAACATTGATCATACCATTGGAAGAGATACAAATTGATGAACAACTACATTTCATTGAAGAACCTGTAGAGATTATGGAACGTGAAGTCAAGAGACTGAAACGAAGCCGTATCCCTATTGTAAAGGTTCGATGGAACTCCAAGCGTGGACCAGAGTTTACCTGGGAGCACGAGGACAACATGAAAGCAAAGTATCCCCATCTGTTCGAGAATTGAAGCCCGACTTTGATGCTTAAATTTCGGGACGAAATTTCTTTAACAAGGGGAGACTGTAACAGCAAGTGCCAGATCGTCCGGCAAGTCCGTACGGTATGTGTACTTTCACCTTATTCTATGTGTGCATACGTAAGTCTAAACAGTACTTGTATTAACAGAATCCTAAATACAAGAAACCGTTGTACGTATTTTCGTATAAACTTAAATACATTAAGTACAACGTACATTTGAAACATTAGTTGTGTTTATTAAGTGAAAACTTAATTACAGTTAACACAACAAATCATGAGAAACAACGGAATTCAAACAAGATTCAGAAACATATCGGTTGCGATCTGATGTCCACAGATGACAGGAATCAGATGACCGACAAGCCAGTACAAAAACAATATGAAATCATGATGTATAGTTGAGTCCGACAGTGAGAAAACACAATTAAAACATAATACAGTGTTATTTCAGAATGACGAACTGATAGTGTGTTTGCGTGAGTGACGATTCACACAAACATATCTGTGAGTTTAAAATTCTAAAATAATGACTGAAAAGTAGAAAACAAAAGTCAGAAAGCAAAACCATCATCGTATTCGTTCGGGTGACGATTCGAACGAATTACGCGCGAAGGTTACGCGATCTGACGAAACGACAACGAAAACACGACACGACTGACAATAATTTAATAAAATAAAATATTAGACATTTTACAATTTTGAAAACTCATCAAAATTAATCTAACAAGTTATTTTTTTTTATTTAATTACAAAATTAATACGCGTAATTTCCGGATACGCAACGAAAACGCGAACCGAGCAACCAAAACGAACCCGGACACCACGCGGAGTATAAAAACTTGAAAATGAAAGATTTCTTTCATTTTCATCATCTCCCTCCTCTCTCCTACCCCAAATTCCGGCCACCACTACACCACCACCAAAAATCACCTTCTCTCTTCCATATCTCTCTCATTTCTTAACCAAATCACTCCATTTTCGAACCTACGCGAAGCTCTCAACACCCTCTACACAAAAGTACAACAGATCGGAGCTCAAACCTTCTGAAATAGAGGTAAAAATCGAGTTGAAAGTCGCGAAAATTAGGGTTTTCACCCCTTTGTTTTTCCCGTAACCCTAATCGGTTATTACACTCTCTACTCGACCTCACCACTCCCAAACATTAACCTTTTTCATGCTACTACCATGGAACACCACAAAATCACCCCTGGATCATGCCCTTAGTCGACCCACAGCAGGTGGCCGAATGGCCCTTGGCCGAAGGTCTTCCTTCATTCGGCGAATGGCTTGGCCTTGGCCATGGGCCGGCCGACTGACCCCATTCGCCAGTCACCTTCCCTCATTCGTGAACTCCCATTCGGCCATGCTCATTCGTCCCAAACAACCACATTCGACCAGTCACTCATTCGAGGGTCACCTCATGCGGCCACCCAGCTTTCATTCGCCATGTAGCCCCATTCGGCCAATAGGACCCTCATACGGCCATGCTACATTCGACCATCACCACCACACTTGTTTAAGTCTCTTGTGCTCATTAACCTTCAACAAGCCCACTGTTGATTTCTGGGCCCAACAACACTTCAATTTGGATCGGTCCAACAGCAGGCCCAACACCATGCCACACTACTTTGACCCAAGGCCTCCTTGTTGGCTCAAACCTGGTTCATTATGCCCAAGGAAATTGTTGTTCGGCCCACAAAACAACTGGTGCAGCCCTATTTTTGTGAGGCCCAACAGTAGTTGTCCTGGCCCATTGCTGGCCCATGCCTCCCTATCTTAGCCCATTACAGGCCTAACCCATAATTTGATCCAGAATGGCCCAAAATGAAGTCAATTGATTACCTAGTCTAATAGGACTAAAATGACCCTTGGATTTAACTCACACATGCCCAAATGGCCTACATTTCCCTTGAATTGGGCCCACAACTGGGTTGGCCCAATTGACCCAGGCCCAGGTTGGCCCAACACATATTATAATCAGGGCCTGAGAGAAATCCTTCGGGGCCCAGCTAAATCAGCCCGTGACCTACAAAACTTGATTCGAGGCCCACAATTAAGGCCATATCCTAACTTCGAGGCCACTTTGCAAACGATTTGGACAACAACCTATTTCTGGCCCAACAATGGTTCCTACAGTTCATTCTAGCCTTTGGCCCAACAAATCTTGCCTGGGCCCATCTCGGGCCCAACAGTTTCCCTTCGTGGCCCAATGGAGGCCCACAAAGCCACCTATTCACTAGGCCTTGTAACAATTGATTGGGCCTTCGTATTTCTACAAGCACACATCATTGATTCCTGTATCCTAACATGGTCTAACACTCCCGGATGTCCAAGACAATCCAAGGCCCATAGGTTTGGGCCTAGGGCCCAACAAGTCACCTAGGGGCCCAACATAGGATTTGGTCACATAGTTCGGTCCACACATTATTTCAAACCACTTGGATTAACACATTCCATAAGATCAAATCAAAACATGTCAAAGGATGTTTGTACAAATAACTCATAAGTATGCAACACGTGTTCAAATGTTCAAGATCAACGAAGTGAAATTGTCATAAACACCAAGTCTCATATCAAAGCTTATGACTTACAACTAATGACAAAGGGTACAAGTTCATGAATGAATCCAATCCAAAGATTTCAAGATAATAACTTATAAGGTTTTGACTCAAAACCAACATAAGGGACCGAACGGTGATCATGACCAAGTCTTACGCTTGAAAGCCGACCTTAGGGCTAACATTTACACGTACACATACAAAACTCTATAGACTTATACTTACAAGTTACAAACACCATGAAATCAATACAGGAACGTGAATACACAACAAGTGCAAGCAAGAGCGCGTACATTTTGGTTAAGCTAAGTCAACCTCAACATCTACATGTGAGTTCATATGCCCCATTTCTTTAATCTTTACTGATTTTAAACTATCGGGGCTGAGAAACATGCTTTACTTTTATTTATTTAAAAGTTTTGCTTACATATTGTTAATACTTTGATTATTTGATATTAAATTGCTTATTATCATAAATCATTGTATGCATGCTTGTTTGAATTCAAGAATACAGGAAAGATAAGATGATGATGATATTTTTAATATCATAACTCATCGATTCAATAGAATAACTTAGTAGTAAGTTAACTCTTACAACACTTAGTTATTCTTACAAGAAATGACATTGAAACGATTACAAGGAACATGATGACATGATTACAAGAACAAACATCAGAATGATATAAAGATGATATATCTTTATTACATCGTTCGATACAAGAATTAAGTGAGTGTAATAAGACTAGTTCTTATAACACTTAACTTTATAATTCAACACATATTACAAGAATAACAAGTAGCATGGAATGATAATCATGATAACATAATTTCATGATAACAACATCATTCACTCAATTATTTAACATAACTTAATAAGACTAGTTCTTATTTAACTTTGTTAATATCACGGAGAACATATTACAATGAGAACAAGAGTACAAGTGAATACTATTACAATTAATTACATTTGACCTGTTTGCATTATATCACTTCAATCATGTGCCAATTTGTTCAAGTGATCATGTAAGACCCTTAAATTCGCTGACCAGTTAGTTTGACGTGACTAAACCGACGATAGCATAGTGGTACCATAGGTTTGACAAACCTCTAGCTTGTAGGGCTAGTATGTTGATCGTAACAATTCAATGGCCGGTAACGTATGACCGGTGACAGGGCGACCTCAAGTCAGGTTCTGGTAAGCGACACATGGTGATATTAATCTACAGTGATAAGTAATTAATCCAGCGAAAACCTTATTGACTAGTAGGTTGAGAAGGTGATCTGCTCTCATGTTACACTACTAGTAATAGATTTCGTTGAGGACAATAGACATACAAAGTGATAGAGATAAATCGGATGCATTGAAGTCTGATTACGTGAGGATTTCAATGGATTCCTTTTAGGCTCTATGCACTATGGTTCAAGAACAAGTTGCAAGGGGTTAACTCACACTCTTAATATTTAATAGAGTATCATCAGTTAACCCACCTCAAGTATAGAATAATACAAGGACAAGATTATATTAATCTAAAATTCCTTAATACATCGAGGGTTATCAATACTTCGGTTTGATAATTAAACCCCATACAATATATTATTCTATCATCAATACAATAACTGAATACATATCAAGTGCGATGAATAAGCGGGGAAATGGATATCTTTAGTTGTATCGCAAGTGGTGTGGAACTTGACTGAGTATGTGGTGGGATAGCGTCTGGGCTTGACCCTTTCAGGATTCCCTATATATAAGCATACTTGATCAGGCGATACACTACTTGTACATATAACTAAGGAGAGGCCATTGGGTGGTACAGATGAAACAAGTATTACAAGTAACAAGTATGACATTGTGGATGTGTGCATGATCAATTCAATGGTTTTCAATTTACTTACTTATGAACTCACCAACCTAGTGTTGACTTTGTTTAAATGCATGTTTTCTCAGGTGACGGACAGCTGTAGGTACATATGTGCAAGTGATAAGCTAGTGGACTCTTAGAAGACCTAGTTTACTTTTGACTGCAAACTTTTGATATGACAAAACAGTGAATCACTTTTGTATATCTTGTACAGTTCAAGATATAAACTCAATGATTCTTTTTGATTAGATTTACTTAGTTAAATTATGATGTACAATGTAATTTAACTTTGTAATTCTATTTCATGTCATGATTAGCATTTCTCATTTATATCTCATGTGCTATGTAAACAATCTGATCAATTGATTATCACTCCAAGATATCGCGCCCCGGGAACCTTCCGCCCGACGGGAAAACCCGATCCGTTCCCGCCGGCTCGGGGTGTGACATTTAACAACTCTCAGTTGTTGAATGGGTCGTGTTGACCGTGTTTGACCGTGTTGACCTAACGATCCGTTGGTGACGATTCTTGGATCATGTGATCGTGTGATGTGCGGTTTAGTGTCGTGTGATCTGTACGGATACCAAAGTCACTTTCGTGAGGAAACTTACTATTTATAGTAAGTTTCTATTTCAGGAAAGTTTCCACATTAGGCAAGTTATGCGAGAAATCATGTTCCGATTATTCTATCATGCATATTTATCCTAAATGAACATGTTATCACATAGCACATAGTTACACATAGCCGATTAAGCATGTTTTGCGCGCAAAAGTTTCTATAATTAGAAAGTCACTAAAATAAGCACATTTCATCAAGTTTAACAACCAACATTAACTAAATATCATTATCCTAGTTCTAAGTAGTCATTTACTCATAACCATTACGACTAGTATGTGACAAATCATCGTTTTGCAAAATAAAGTTACTATATTTAGTAACTTATGAAAAATACACAAAATTCATTCTTTCAACAACATCAATCCTTCAATATCATCATATTGACACCAAACAAGCATGCTAGACACTTAACATTATCAAACTCATCATCTATTAGCTAACTCATGATAAAAAGTTACTATTTATAGTAATATTCATAAAAAAACCATACATTTGATGCCTCTAACTATCCCAATACATCAATGACGATCATTATAATTTTTAAACATCATTTTCAACCATAACTTATAGATCTAAACATACAAATGTGGCCATTTCATCAAAAATACATACTTTGTAACATTAAAGTTACTATATTTAACAATAATCCCCAAATGACCATATCTTGACATAATCAATCATTCTAAACTATGTAGAACATCATCAATAACACTTATAACAACATTTCAATATTAAAAATCACATAAAACATCATGGATCATACATGCATGTGGTCAAAAGTTCCCATTTCATAGCAAAATTGACAAATAATCATCTAATCTCATCAAAATCATCATAGATCATCTCAATAACATCAAATCAGTAATAATAACACCCAATAACAGATCCCAAACATCCAAATTTCGTGACTAAAGTGGTGATGGTGATGCATGTGGCCAAAATGGCTTGCATGTGTGATTTCAAGTGTTTTTAAGCTAGACTAAGCATAGATACTACCTTACAAAGGCTTGGATCGACGAGATGGAGATTAAACAGGTCTGAAGCAACTCGAAATCTTCCTGGGAATGGCTCCTAGGTCGTTACAAGTGGTGGTGGTGTCGATGGCTAGCTCCAAGCTTCACCTCCTATCTTCCAACCTTCAATCTTGAGCTTCTAAGACCTCAACAATGGCTTCCCAAGAGGCTATGATGGTGTAACAGACAGCAAATGGTCGAGAAGAGAGTTTTCAGTCGAAAGGTTGAGGGTAGAGAGGTGGCAGAATGATTAATCTTGGGTTTATAAAGATTTTTGCGTGTATGGGTCGTCGCGTACCGCGACGTCTGTCCAAAAAGCACCGTCGCGTAGCGCGGTGATTAAAATAATCATTCGGTTCCAGAAACACGCCGCGTATCGCTATGGTGGAAGATGATCGGTCGTCACGTACCGCGACGGATTTCTAGAATTCAAATTCTCCCGCCTGGTCTTCGCGTGCCGCGAAGGCCCAATTGGGTGCCCATCGCGTACCGCGATGGGTCTCGGCTGAGCCCAATAAGCCCAATTTCATAGATTGAATCGATTTTCGCTAATTTCTCGACTACGGTCATCGTTTCTCGACCTTTAGGCACTATTCTACTAACTTAGGTTCTCCGGAACCTAATGTACAGTGAAAGTGTACTGTGGTTTGATCCGTTCACCAACGTTCGTTATTCAAGACATGTGCGAGTGTTGTGGGATAATTCCTCGAATTATCGGTGTGTTTGGTCTGTCGTGCCACGTGTCACACTAAATACTAATCATTCTAGTGCCACGTATGAAATAATAATACACATTATTATTAAAATAAAATGAATGCTGACCTGGAAATTGCGAGGTGTCACATTACACATATGTAATCAGATGTTTCGGTTGAAAAAATTCGAGAATTTTTAATAAAAAAATCTTTATTGTTTCAATTTAATTTTATAAATAAAAAATAAAATTTTGAATTATTTTTTTATAAAATTTAAAGAGATAAGAGAGAGGAGAGAGGATAGTAAATTTAGGAATTTTATTATATTTTGGAGAGATGGAATTTTTGTTTGGACTAATATACCCGTATAAATTTATAATTAAATCCATTAATTACCATTTAATTACAATCTTGCCACTATTGATCTTAACCATTGACTATATTAATCAATGGTAGATTAAAGGTTTTCTTAGTTTTCTTTAAAATAAGAGTTTTCAATGGAACCTCCCTATATATATATATATATATATATATATATATATATATATATATATATATAGGGAGGTATTCCATTAAGAACCATTTTTATGTTAGGAACTAGAGAACTACATAATACACTTGTACATTATGCTTTAATTTTTGTACATAGGGTGGTTATTTAAAAGGGTAAAATAGTAACTTCTTCTACTTTAAAGTAAAATTACTTTTATACCCCTAAAAAATGTGGTTCAAAATTAGTTCCTTTGGTTCTTTCATATTTTGTGGTTCTCAATGGAATAAGTCCCTATATATATATATATATATATATATATATATATATATAAGATGAGCATTGCATAATTTTTTTTTTGTTAGGATTAGATTTTATTTTTTATACATGTACTATGCTTATCTTTTACTTCATTTTAATGTAATACGACACATTAAAACACATAACAAAAATGTAATATAGAATACATAAATATTAGATAGAACATATTAACATAATAATAATTATTTTTAAAGTATATCAACACTATTTTCAAATAAAAAACTTAATTTTTAATGTGATCATTTTAAGAAATATTTTCATATGAAAATATTGTGCATGTTTAAAACAAAATGATAGAAATTTCAAAAAAAGCTAAAAAAAATATTTTCCCATAATACCATTATATGTTTAGTTTCTAACACTTTAATTATAAATTCTTTTCATAATTTTTTTAAAGTTTTTATAGAAACCCCTATAAATTATGTAGTGTTAAATTGACTAAGTTTACATACATACAAAAATAAGTGTTATATTATGTAGTAAAATCTTTCTCAAAGTAATTTTTGTGTTGTTCAAACTAGTGGTGTGCATAAAACCGAAAAAACCGATCCAAAACCCAAAAAATGAAAATTTCAAACCAAAATAATCAAACTCAAATATAAATTGACGGATTTGGTACAAGTTTCTAGAAGACCGAAAGTTTGGGTTTGGTGTTACCTAACATAAAAGCCCAAAAACCGAATACATACGTATATATGTGTATATATATTACCTTTCAAAATTTTCAATAATTTATTAGCTATCTATTTTTATTTTCTTCGTTATTAACACCAAAAACCGAAATTTTGGTGTTTTGGTTTGAACTAACAAACAAGCGACCCGTAGATATCCCTTTTTAAACCATCAAAACAGTACATCTAAAACAACTTGTAGTTTAACATACACATGTATATCGTCCTAACATACACGTGTTAAATTGTAAATTATACACAAAAATGACTCCTTTTTAAGTAGTGGGCTCTATATCACATATGTACATATAGATTTTATTATTTTAAGTTTTATATAATATCTTATAAATGAAAATGACATGGAATGTCTATTTTGAATATCAAGGTCATCTATATACGATATTTAATGTCAATATATGAGACTAATCTTTTAAAAATATAAATAAAAATAAAAATAAAACTGTATTTATTTTTTATATTCTAAATTTGGTCAATATAAGACTAATCTTTTTTTTTAAAAAAATAAGACTATATTTATTTTTTATATTATAAATTGGTGACATAAATAAGGTTTTAAGGTTTTCTTTTTAGTAATGTGTCTTCATCTAATACAATTCTTATGTGTATGTCTATATATAGGGTAATGTTCGGTTGTTAACTTACTTTATAATTTTACACTTGTTTTTAAATGTTAAACGATTATTAATTAACACATACACATAAAAAAATAATCTTGTACATCTTTGATTTTTTTCATAACTTTTATTATACATATATACGACTATTTTCTTTGATGTGTATATGTTAATTCACAAACATGTAATATTTTAGAAAAATGTAAGTTTACGTGATAAATATTTATTTAATATAATGAAAACTTACAATAGTGTAAGATCTTAAACAAAAATAAATTTGCATAAACACATAAAAAAAAGATTGTGTTTTTTTTTCAATTAATAGTTCTAAGTTCTAAAATTTAACTTACTTAGCAGTTATAAGTTCTAAACTAACTTTATTTTGTTTTAATCCAATTTACATTATTAAAAGATAATTTTACAATTTAAGGGAAAAACCCAACAATTTTTGTAGTAGTGCGTACACAAATTAAATAAGGATTATTACATATATCTCCATAGTGAAAACCTTCGTTACATATTTACTCAATCCTTAAAATTAATTACATATTTCTCCTTGGATATGAAAATATTTAATTAACTAGTGTATTTGAAAAGGGAAATATTTTTAAAAACGGGAAATATGTAATCGAATTTTTTAGTTGGGTATATGTGTAATAAATGATATATGAAAAAGAAAATATGTAAATGTCCTTAAAAAACATTGATTTTAACCAGACTCAATTTAAAAAACTAACCATAACAATCACAGTTAGAATTTACCACATAACTGGATTATGTTTTAAAATGTTTAAAGCTTAAACTCATGTATGTTATGCCTCAGCAATTAGTGTTTAAAGTTATTGTATTTTTTTTCTTCATATATCTTGAATTTCTGATTTGAATATGATGTAAAATGTTTTCCGTAATTTATGTTTTATCACCAAAGATAAAATGATAGAATGTTCGGTTGACTGATCAGTCAAGTCAACTAAAACAATAGTCAACGCAGGGTGGGAATGGTGGTGATGATTGTGGTTGACGTGGGGGTCCATATCGGTTTCATGGGAACTTCTACCGACAATTTCGTTGATTTGTTACAACTTATAGTTGTGTGCGTTGGGAGTGTGGGTGTGGCTGGGTGTGTAGGGAGCGGGGTGTTAGTGTTTGCTTTCTTGTAGTTGGTAAAGAATTCTTTTTAAACGGCCAACTAATCAACTATCGTTTACTCCGTACGCGGCTCCTAATGGCTAAAGGATGTTCGAGCTGGCCACTAGTGCAGACAGACGGAGCCCCTAGCCCACTAACCACCAATTCTCAGGAAAAACCCGACCCAAGTACCCGCTCAAATGCACCATGGTAAACATTTGTCCTGTCACTTCTCACATATCTTCATCTTACCACTATAACAAGACATTATTGGTTAGTTGGTAAACACTTGTCCTGAAAATTGTTTTCATGTCAATAGTTAGGGCTCTTGTCTTTCATAGTAGAGATCAGGAGGTTAGAGGTTCAAATTAATATGGGAGAAGTTTGAAAGACATCAAGTGAAGGGTCAGTTTGAGGTTTATCTCAGGTTTGATCCTAATAAGGGAAGATGGTTTACTTATTCCACGGGGTTCCCACGCGTCTGGGGGCATATGTCTTACCTCTGCCATGTGGACTCTGTTAAGACAATATACATGATACGTAAGAACATCGTCCTTCCAAAAAAAAGTTGGTAAACACTTTCTTATAGTTTGACCCTTAATTTATGTTAAAACTAGTCTAAAACTTCTAGTTTTATCACCAATGTTAGGTTTAATATATTAAGAAAATTTTAGTGTTTTTAGCTGAAACTTGTTCAAATTGTTTTACAAATTTTGATGATATGTTTTCATATTACCTATATACATAAAAAGTAACGTCGGTTGTGGAAACTCTTTTTATTTTATAGGTTAAATACTTGTCACACCCCCAAATTCCCACTCGTGGTGTTAGTCCACGTGGGTGTGACGTGGCCAGGATCACAGCTCATGGTCATATAGAACGACTCTATATGAGTTACACAAACAAACAGTTTTGTAAAAACAACACAGGTTTAATATATAAACAGCGGAAATGCAAATGTTAATCAGCGGAAGTATAAATTGTTGCAGCGGATAATAAAGTGTATCAGACACTACATTGTTTAAATTGTTTCAAATCAATCAATGCAAACAAAAGCCTAGGACAAGAGTCTATATGCAAGTCAGACTCCTTAATGTATCCTTGTGCGCATCCTAGCTTGCAGTCCACTAGTTACCTGAGAATACATGCGAAAAAGTGTCAACTATAAAGTTGGTGAGTTCACAGGTTTAAGTATTTGAAAGCAGTAAAACAGTCATATATACTGAGTATGTTAAATAGTTTTGTTGGATCTACGATCCGTAGAGTGTGTCATGTCATCTTACCGAAACTCGACTGTTCCCATTTGCCTCTGCGGGTCATCGCTGAACCCGACATCAACATCGATATTACACTCGTTATGACCGCCAGTCAACGTTGTTGCCGAGTGGGGCTAGTCAAACCCAGTAGTACTACGTAATAACGACTCGTTTGTACACAACTAACGGTAAGGGTAGAGAGGACTTGATGCGATAATAGTACACTCAAAATAGTTTTGTGACATACCAGTCATATATCTAAAGCAGTTGCATAGCATTCTCACCCCAAAGATTAGTAAAGCAGTTAATGAGTAAAAGTGGGGCTGTAAACTCACCTGAGTTTGAGTAGCTTGTGTTCTTACGAGAACAGTGTAGCTCACCGGCTAGTAGTTACCTATATCACATAGGCGTTATAAGTTTGCGATCATATTTGTGTTGGTCTCACAGGACCGTATTCGTGTCTTAACAACTCCTGGTTGTTATGTGGGTCGCGTTGACCGTTGTTGACCGTGTTGGTCGTGTTGACCGTGTTTGACCTAACGACCCGTTGGTGACGGTTTGGATCAAGGGTTCGTATATTGTGCGGTTTTAGTGTCGTGTGAAGTGTACGGATACCAAAATCATTCCGATAAAGAAACTTACTATTTATGGTAAGCTTCTATCTTAGGAAAGTTTCCATATTTGGCAAGTTGTGCATAAATTCATATTCCGGTTATTCTAACATGCATATTTATCCTAAAAGAGCATGTTATCACATAGCACATAGTTTCACATAACCGGTTTAGCATAGTTTACGCATAAAAGTTTCCATTTTTAGAAAGTTTCTAAAATAAGCATATTTCATCAAGTTTTAACAACCAATATCATCTAACATCATAAACTTAGTCCTAAATAGACCTTTAATCATAATCGTTACGACTAGCATGTGACAAATCATTGACTTAGCAAAATAAAGTTACTATATTTAGTAACTTATGAGTAATACACGAAATCTATTCTTTCAACATCAACAATCATTCAATTTCATCATATTATCACCAAATAAGCATGTTAGACTCATTACATTATCATACATATCATCCATTTGCAAACATGGGATAAAAAGTTACTATTTATGGTAACATTCATGAAAATCATACTTTTGACATTTCTAAACATTCCTATGCATCAAATAACCATCATATTAACTTCTAAACATCATTCCTAAACATAACATATAGATCTAAACATGCAATGTAGTCATTTCATCAAGAACACATACTTAGTAGCACCAAAATTACCATATTTGGTAATAATCACATCCTTGACATTTCTTGACCAAAATCAACACTCTAATCACGTGGGACATCATCAATAACACTTATAACAACATTTCAATATTGAAAGATCACCTAAAACATTGTAGATCATGCATGCATGTTGATTAAAGTGCCTATTTCATAATGAAATCAACAAATCAACATTTCAACCATTCAAAATCATCATGGATTGTTATGGAATCACCAAATCAGTGACAATATCACAAAATAACAGATCCATAACATAGAAATTTTGTGACAAATGTGGTGATGGCGATGCATGTGGCCAAAATGGCTTGTAAGCGTGATTTCAAGTGTTTCTAAGCTAGAATGAACATGGAGACTACCTCACAAAGCCTTGGATTGACGAGATGATGCTTGAACAGGCCTGAGAAACTCGAAAGCTTCCTGAGAATAGCTCTGGGGTCGTCACAAGTGATGGTGGTGTCGTTGTATTGCTCCAAGCTTTGCTCCCAAGCTTCCTATCTCCAATCTCGAGCTCCAAAGACCTCAACAATGGTTTCTTAAAAGGTTTGATGGTGTAACAGGGAGTTGATGGTCGAGAATGGGGTTTTCAGTCGAGAGGTTGAGGGTAGAGAGGTGGCAGAGTGATTAGTCTTGAGTTTATAAAGATTCTGCGCATAGGGCTGCGTCGCGTACCGCGGCACCGCCCAAAAAGCTTCTCCGCGTACCGTGGTGATTAAAATAATCATTCTGTTCCCGAAACACGCCGCGTACCGCGGTGGTGGAAGTTGATCGGTCGTCGCGTACCGCGACTCTTTTCGGAGAATTCAAATTTCTCCCGCCCAGGCTTCGCGTACCGCGAAGGCTCAATTGGGTGCCCATCGCGTACCGCGATGGGTCTCGGTTGAGCCCAATAAGCCCAATTTTCATGTTTTGAACCGAATCCTTCGTATTTCTCGAATACAATCATCGTTTCTCGACTTATCGGTCTTGTTCTAACTAAATTAGGTTCACCGAACCTAAGTGCAGTGTTTTGTGTTACAGTTTGATCCGTTCACCAACGTTCGTTATTCAAGACACGTGTGTGCGTTGTGCGATAATTCCTTGAATTATCGGCATGTTTAGATTGTTGTGCCACGTGTCACACCAAGTGCACTTATTCTAGTGCCACGTATGAAATAATAATAAACTTTATTATTAAAATAATAGAGTTGCTGACCTGGGTTTTACGAGGTGTCACATCATCCCCTAGTTAATAGGAATTTCGTCCCGAAATTCAGTTCGTGTTGTCGGTGTTTGGCTCGTTGGGTGAATAGATGAGGGTATTTCTTTTTCATCTACTCCTCCCGTTCTCACGTGTATTCCGGTCCTCGCCGTGAGTTCCATCGAACTTTTACAATAGGTATCTTACTGTGTTTCAACTTCTTGAGTTCCCGGTCCATAATTTCCACCGGTTCCTCTATGTAGTGTAGTTGTTCATTGATCTGAATTTCCTCTAGAGGAATTGCGAGAGTTTCGTCGGATAAATACTTCTTGAGGTTTGAAACGTGAAACACGTTGTGCTCTCTGCTCAGTTCAACCGGCAGGTTCAGTTCGTAGGTTACGGGGCCTGTTCATTTGGTGATCTCGAAGGTTCAATGTAACGAGGGTTCGACTTTCCTCGTTTGCCAAACCGAATGACTCCATTCCAGGGCGAGACCTTGAGTAACACTCTGTCTCCCACCTGGAACTCTAACGGTTTGTGTCGTTTGTCGGCATAGCTTTTTCATCTGTCCCGAGCTGCTGCCATTCGTTCGCGTATTTGCACAATCTTCTCAGTCGTTTTTGTGCACAAGCTTTGGGCCAGTGAGTTGGTTGTCTCCAACTTCTGCCCAACAAATGGGTGATCGACACTTACGCCCGTAAAGTGCCTCAATTGGTGCAGCTTGGATGTTAATGTGGTAGCTGTTATTGTATGAAAACTCAACTAATGGTAGATGAGTTTCCCAGCTACTCCCAAAGTTAATAACACATGCCCGAAGCACGTCCTCCAGTGTCTGTAGGGTTCGTTCACTCTGTCCATCTGTTTGCGGGTGGTAAGCAGGACTCATATCCAATCTCGTGCCCAAAGCCTTATGCAAAGACCTCCAAAAGTGCGACGTGACTCGACTATCGCGGTCGGATATAATTGAGATTGGCACACCATGTCGAGTAACCACTTCCTTTAGATAGATACGGGTGAGTTTGTCTAGTTTGTCAGTCCCCTTGATAGGTAGGAAATGTGCGGATTTTGTCAGTCGGTCTACGATATCCCAAATGGTGTCGCAACTACTTGCCGTCCTTGGCAGTGTAGTGATGAAGTCCATGGAAATCCGTTCCCATTTCCCTTTTGGTAATTCCGGTTGTTAAAGAAATCTGGATGGCTTCTGGTGTTCAACTTTTGGCTGTTGAGCATGTTAGACACTCTCTCACGTAAGTTGCTTCTTCAGCTTTCATGTTTGGCCACTACTAAGTTGTCTTCAGGTCATGGTACATCTTGTCAGAGCCCGGGTGTACGGAATACCGGCTCTTGTGTGCTTCGTCCATCATCACGTTACTCAGTCCCCATAGTGTGGTATCCAGATTGGATTAATGAAACAATACGCTCCGTCAGGCTTTACCTCCATATGTTTTTCCATGCATCGCAACGGTTCCTGCGGGAGGTTCTCGGCCTTTCAAGCTTCTTGTTGGGCGTTCCGAATTTGTTGGGGCGATTCAGAATGAATTGTGAATTGTAGAGCTCGTAAACGTTTGGTTGTCTCCTTCCGGCTCAACGTGTCAGCCACTATGTTTGCTTTACCCGGATGGCACTTGATAGCGCAACCGTAATCACCTATGATTTCAATTAATCTTCGTTGTCTCATGTTTAGCTTTTTCTGGTCGAAGACGTACTGTAAGCTCCCATTATCGGTAAAGATAGTGCATTTCGCACCGCATAAGTAGTGTCGCCAGATCTTCGAGGCAAACACTACGGTTCCCAACTCAAGGTCATGAGTCGTGTAGTTTTTCTCGTGCGCCTTTAGTTGTTGTGAAGCACATGCTATCACTTTCTCGCGTTACATCAGCACGCAACCGAGTCCCTGCTTCGGGGCGTCGCAACACACCATGAGATCGTCGCATCCTTTTGGTAAGGATAGGATAGGATAGGTGCAGTATACAACTTCTGTTTCAACAAATAGGAAGCAGTTTCCTGTTTGTCGCCCCAAATCGAACTTCATGTCTTTATGAGTTTGAGAATCCTTCAATGAATATTCGGTAGTACCCGGCCAGGTCTAGGAATTGTCGCACCTCAGTCGGGGTTTTGGGTGCTTCTCCGTTCTTAATGGCTTCGATTTTGGCTGGGTCTACGTGTATCCATTTCTTATTAACTACGTGTCCAGGGAATTGAAACTTACGAATCCAAAATTCGCACTTGGAGAGTTTCGCGTATAGCTGCTCTTTCTTTAATAGTTCCAGGACTAGTCTCAGGTGTTCGGCATGTTCTTCCCGATTCTTAAAGTAGATCAGAATGTCGTCAATGAACACTATCATGAATTTGTCAAGATAAGGTTTGCACACTCTATTCATGAGATTCATGAATACTGCGGGTGCATTGGTCAGTCCAAAGGGCATAACCAAGGATTCGTAGTGTCCATATCGGGTTCCGAAGGAAGTCTTAGAGACATCGTTTTCCTGTATCCTCAATTGATGGTAACCCAATCTTAAATTGATCTTTGAATAGTAGTTTGACCCTTGCAACTGGTCAAACAGATCGTCTATTCGCGGTAACGGGTATCGACTTTTGACTCGTCACCTTTTTCGGCTTTCTATAGTCGATACACATACGGAATGATCTGTCTTTCTTCTTTACAAACAAGACTGGTGCTCCCCGAGGTGAGAAGCTCGGTCTGAAAAACCCCTTGTCTAACAGTTCCTGCAACTGATTAGACAGTTCTTGCATCTCAGTCGGTGTTTAACGGTATGGAGCCTTGGGCAATCGGTGCTGCTCCAGGTGTGGGTTCTATCTGAAACACGACTTGTCGTTTAGGAGGTAGTCCAGGTAGATCCTTGGGAAACGCTTCGGGAAAATTCGCGGACTACGACGATGTCCTCACCCTTCCTTTAATTTCTTTCCTAGGTTGTTCCGTGATAAGGGCTAGTATTGCAGTGTATCCCTTTTGTGGATACTTGTTTGCTTTCATACATGACATGATGTTCAGAGTTATTCCCCGTTGTTTCCCCTGAATCGAGATCTGTCCACAGTTCTGCAACGTCACTCGTACGATCTTCTCATTGCATACATTCTCTGTTTGGTTTGTAGATACCAGTCTGTCACACCACTGCATCAAAGTTTCTGGGAGCCACTGAAATTTGGTCGATCTCAATTTCGTGACCCGTCAACACCAAGACGCATCCTTTGAAGATGTGTCGTGTCTCCATCAGCTTACAGTTGGCTAACTCTATGGTATACTTATAGTCTAGTGGTGTCGGGTAGTGTTAAGCATTTGACTAATTCGCTAAATATCAAACTACTATTAGCACTGATCTCACATTACATAAAATCATAGGCACTATGTAAAAAGAACGTACCGGTCATTATGATAGAATCGCCCTTAGTTTCTTCAGGGTTAGTTGCAAATGCATTGCTCATTGTCGTGCTTCTTTCCACTTTCTTCAGAAGTGGGCAATCCCTACGCCAATGCCCCGGCTTGCCACACTTATAACACCCTTTAATGACTTTCCGGTTGTCTTTGCTACCAACTTGCTTGCTTCTACACTCCTTGGCCATGTGACCGTTTCTTCCGCATTTCCGACATCGATAGCGTTCACACTGGCCGTTGTGATGATATGGGCATCTGTTGCACTTAGGGTATTTCCCCTGGTAGACATTCTTGCCCTTAGTACTGGATGGTGTAGCAGTAGAGTCGCTAGTTGTTGTTGACTGGTTATGGAATTGCAATTGTGAGGGGGAGGGAGTTTGGTTGTGACTAGACTCCCACTTGCGCTTGCGATCTTGAGGCTTCAGGTGTTCACCCCTCTTGGGTAGCTTACCCTGTGTTACCGCTTGGTTAGTCAGATGATGAGCCAAACAAATAGTGGGTTGAATGAGAGTGGGATCTGTTGTGGTAATTAGGTTTCGGATTTGTTCAGGTAGTCCACTAACGTATGGATCGATCTTTCTGTAGTCCGGAGTCACCATTTCTGGGCACTGTTTACACCATTCGTGAAATCGAGCGGTGTATTGTTCAATTTCAGATCCTTCCATGTTGTGACTCCAACACTCTTCTGGTTTCTTGATCTCGTTCTGAGAATGGTATTCTTCCTTCAACATCTTAATGAAATTCTCCCATGGTATTGAGTTAGCGGTCTCCAGACTCAGTTTTTGGACTTGTGAATTCCACCAAATGAGGGCCTGTCCCTCTAGAGTTCCGGTAGCGAATTTCACTTTGTTCTCCTCAGAGCACTCGCACATACAGAAGATTGTCTCAGTCTTCCTAATCCATCGGAGGAGTCCCCCTGCTCCTTCCGACCCCTTGAATGTTAGAGGGTGATAACTAAGGAAGGTCTTGAATAGGCATCCTCTCAAGTTGTTGTGAGCCTCGTTATTCGTTTCATTGTTTACGCGTGTAGTCTTGTAATCCATTATAGCCTTGTTAACCCGTTGTTCCATCATAGCCTCGATAGTAGCGGGATTGATTGATTGATCGTTAGTACGCACGTACGTTCCTTGTCCAGCCATTGGTAAGTATGTATCTACAATAGGTTTTGTATTACTCACTGTTAGAGTTATTGCGTGTTAGCATGTGTAGGGAGGAAACATATCATAAGCTTAAGATATCATTTCAAAAGTAGGATCATAGGTTTGACGAGATTACTGCTACCAAAATGATTTGTATGAGCACAACTGGCTCATCTCGGTTCTAACAATAGTACAATACTATATATAATAAAGAAATAAACTACTCGGTGGAAACAGCGAAGCTCGAATCTCCACTTCCAGAGGTGTACTATACAGTTTCCCAGCTGGTTGTAGCTTATCAATTGAACTTGCCAGAATTCGTATGTACCTATAAATTCACGATTACGTTGGCCACCATAATCGTCAATTTATCTTACACAGTCATTCTAGTTCATTCAATCTCAAGCTACTTAACAATCTCGGGTTCGAAGTTTTGCTTCCTGAGAGTCGATACTAAGGTTACAATCCTTAAACATGCGTCATTTGACTGGGTTTACACTCAAGAAAGAGGTTGGAAAAAGGCGTTCGATTTGAGTTGGATTGTGCTATAGGAGTCTTCTTCATAGCATAGAAGAGTTTCCTCTTCGGTTTAGAGTTCGCCTTTTCGCTAATTCCCTTGCACAGGCCGTATGTGTAGTTGAGTGTTAACGCCCACTAAGGGTGCCGGATACATGCTCGTAAGAGTTAGATCAAGTCACAAAGCATATTGTTTAAGTTAAGCACATAATGTGTTGTGTGAAACTAGTGTAGTGTCTAATGTAGAGCAGTGGCTATAGTCTAAGTTCACTACATGCAAACCTAGTTCCCTATAACCAAAGCTCTGATACCAGTCTGTCACACCCCCAAATTCCCACTCGTGGTGTTAGTCCACGTGGGTGTGACGTGGCCAGGATCACAGCTCATGGTCATATAGAACGACTCTATATGAGTTACACAAACAAACAGTTTTGTAAAAACAACACAGGTTTAATATATAAACAGCGGAAATGCAAATGTTAATCAGCGGAAGTATAAATTGTTGCAGCGGATAATAAAGTGTATCAGACACTACATTGTTTAAATTGTTTCAAATCAATCAATGCAAACAAAAGCCTAGGACAAGAGTCTATATGCAAGTCAGACTCCTTAATGTATCCTTGTGCGCATCCTAGCTTGCAGTCCACTAGTTACCTGAGAATACATGCGAAAAAGTGTCAACTATAAAGTTGGTGAGTTCACAGGTTTAAGTATTTGAAAGCAGTAAAACAGTCATATATACTGAGTATGTTAAATAGTTTTGTTGGATCTACGATCCGTAGAGTGTGTCATGTCATCTTACCGAAACTCGACTGTTCCCATTTGCCTCTGCGGGTCATCGCTGAACCCGACATCAACATCGATATTACACTCGTTATGACCGCCAGTCAACGTTGTTGCCGAGTGGGGCTAGTCAAACCCAGTAGTACTACGTAATAACGACTCGTTTGTACACAACTAACGGTAAGGGTAGAGAGGACTTGATGCGATAATAGTACACTCAAAATAGTTTTGTGACATACCAGTCATATATCTAAAGCAGTTGCATAGCATTCTCACCCCAAAGATTAGTAAAGCAGTTAATGAGTAAAAGTGGGGCTGTAAACTCACCTGAGTTTGAGTAGCTTGTGTTCTTACGAGAACAATGTAGCTCACCGGCTAGTAGTTACCTATATCACATAGGCGTTATAAGTTTGCGATCATATTTGTGTTGGTCTCACAGGACCGTATTCGTGTCTTAACAACTCCTGGTTGTTATGTGGGTCGCGTTGACCGTTGTTGACCGTGTTGGTCGTGTTGACCGTGTTTGACCTAACGACCCGTTGGTGACGGTTTGGATCAAGGGTTCGTATATTGTGCGGTTTTAGTGTCGTGTGAAGTGTACGGATGCCAAAATCATTCCGATAAAGAAACTTACTATTTATGGTAAGCTTCTATCTTAGGAAAGTTTCCATATTTGGCAAGTTGTGCATAAATTCATATTCCGGTTATTCTAACATGCATATTTATCCTAAAAGAGCATGTTATCACATAGCACATAGTTTCACATAACCGGTTTAGCATAGTTTACGCATAAAAGTTTCCATTTTTAGAAAGTTTCTAAAATAAGCATATTTCATCAAGTTTTAACAACCAATATCATCTAACATCATAAACTTAGTCCTAAATAGACCTTTAATCATAATCGTTACGACTAGCATGTGACAAATCATTGACTTAGCAAAATAAAGTTACTATATTTAGTAACTTATGAGTAATACACGAAATCTATTCTTTCAACATCAACAATCATTCAATTTCATCATATTATCACCAAATAAGCATGTTAGACTCATTACATTATCATACATATCATCCATTTGCAAACATGGGATAAAAAGTTACTATTTATGGTAACATTCATGAAAATCATACTTTTGACATTTCTAAACATTCCTATGCATCAAATAACCATCATATTAACTTCTAAACATCATTCCTAAACATAACATATAGATCTAAACATGCAATGTAGTCATTTCATCAAGAACACATACTTAGTAGCACCAAAATTACCATATTTGGTAATAATCACATCCTTGACATTTCTTGACCAAAATCAACACTCTAATCACGTGGGACATCATCAATAACACTTATAACAACATTTCAATATTGAAAGATCACCTAAAACATTGTAGATCATGCATGCATGTTGATTAAAGTGCCTATTTCATAATGAAATCAACAAATCAACATTTCAACCATTCAAAATCATCATGGATTGTTATGGAATCACCAAATCAGTAACAATATCACAAAATAACAGATCCATAACATAGAAATTTTGTGACAAATGTGGTGATGGCGATGCATGTGGCCAAAATGGCTTGTAAGCGTGATTTCAAGTGTTTCTAAGCTAGAATGAACATGGAGACTACCTCACAAAGCCTTGGATTGACGAGATGATGCTTGAACAGGCCTGAGAAACTCGAAAGCTTCCTGAGAATAGCTCTGGGGTCGTCACAAGTGATGGTGGTGTCGTTGTATTGCTCCAAGCTCTGCTCCCAAGCTTCCTATCTCCAATCTCGAGCTCCAAAGACCTCAACAATGGTTTCTTAAAAGGTTTGATGGTGTAACAGGGAGTTGATGGTCGAGAATGGGGTTTTCAGTCGAGAGGTTGAGGGTAGAGAGGTGGCAGAGTGATTAGTCTTGAGTTTATAAAGATTCTGCGCATAGGGCTGCGTCGCGTACCGCGGCACCGCCCAAAAAGCTTCTCCGCGTACCGTGGTGATTAAAATAATCATTCTGTTCCCGAAACACGCCGCGTACCGCGGTGGTGGAAGTTGATCGGTCGTCGCGTACCGCGACTCTTTTCGGAGAATTCAAATTTCTCCCGCCCAGGCTTCGCGTACCGCGAAGGCTCAATTGGGTGCCCATCGCGTACCGCGATGGGTCTCGGTTGAGCCCAATAAGCCCAATTTTCATGTTTTGAACCGAATCCTTCGTATTTCTCGAATACAATCATCGTTTCTCGACTTATCGGTCTTGTTCTA
This sequence comes from Mikania micrantha, assembly GCA_009363875.1. Taxonomy (NCBI): domain Eukaryota; kingdom Viridiplantae; phylum Streptophyta; class Magnoliopsida; order Asterales; family Asteraceae; genus Mikania; species Mikania micrantha. The sequence continues at coordinate 44,709,766 of CM018685.1, read as the reverse complement.
ACTAAATTAGGTTCACCGAACCTAAGTGCAGTGTTTTGTGTTACAGTTTGATCCGTTCACCAACGTTCGTTATTCAAGACACGTGTGTGCGTTGTGCGATAATTCCTTGAATTATCGGCATGTTTAGATTGTTGTGCCACGTGTCACACCAAGTGCACTTATTCTAGTGCCACGTATGAAATAATAATAAACTTTATTATTAAAATAATAGAGTTGCTGACCTGGGTTTTACGAGGTGTCACAATACTAATTGTTTTTATAACAGAACACTATTTTTAACATAGTTGAGTTGGTAGATCATTTCATTTAAAAGGATGGGGCGTGGGTTCAAATCCCACACCAAACGTTTATTTTTTGCTCTATTTTCTCATATTTTTAACTTATTATTTTTATATTGTTTTGCTTAAATAATAATTAACTTAACACTCTTACATCAATTTCGGTGTAGTTGGATTGGTAGAACATTACCCTTACATTTAGGGTGTGGGTTTGAATTCCATTATAAACCTCTTTTTTGCCCTATTTTTTCTCATTTTTTCATTTTGTCTTTTATTTTCTTTTTCTTAACTTTTTTTCCTTTTTTTTTGTCTGTCTTTTTTTTTTCTTTTTCCCTCTCCGCCGTCATGAAACCCCTTCACAATCAAGAAACTGCCGTTAAAACTGATTTTTGTTGCCATGTAAATATTGTTCATGGGTTGAGAACGGGAGTGGAACTCTATGAGATCGAATCTCCCGTTGTTCCTCAGTAGCTCAGTGGTAGAGTGTCACATTGACGTGGTGGAGGTCATCAGTTCGAGCCTGATTATCCCTAAAGCCAATGTGAGTTTTTCATTTTGATTTGCTACCCCGCCGTGATTGAATGAGAATGGACTTTTTGCTCTTTTTAAAAAATAATAATAAAAACAATTGTTTTCATTGGGTTACTGTCATGCTATGTCATATATCGTCATTCTATTCGGCCCTTCTGTAAAATATGTTTTTTTTAGTTTAATGAATACCAAGTTGCACCCAATGCTTTTGGTTTTGATTTTTCTTTAACACATTTACTACGTTAAATTTTTTTAAGATTCGTATTTTCACTCTCTCAACTTTTTAGAAATTTTGTAAAATATCGTTTTAACCTCATCAGATTTCTAAAGTTTCGAATTTGTCCGTTTTGTTTCTTAAATCTTCACCCTATGCTTTCGGGCTTAACATTTTCGCCTCCTCAATTTTCTAAAAACGCAAAATGTTATTCAACTTCCTTGTACATAACATTTAGCAATGTCGGTGTCAAAGACGGCACAAACATATCAACTTCTATATATATGTATTTTTTTTGCAGCCAATTGAAGCATATGCATCCTTGGCTAAATTGGTAGGATGTTGGTTTTCGTAATCTTGGTCGCAGGTTCGAATCCTACGTCTTGGTTTTCTGCCTCTAACAGAAAATTTAGGTTTTTGTAAATTAGTCTTCTTATTTAAGTTCTTTTGTTGCATCAAAAATACACTAAGACTATTTTGTTTAATGGTCTACATAATGTTTGTGTTTTCATTTTCTAATTTCTTTTGCATTAATTCTTTGCTAGATAGATTGATTTTGTATTTGTACGTGGTAAGTTAAATTCCTATCGTCTACAACTTTAATGTTTTTTTTCTTAAAGTTAATGTTGAACGAGTTAGTTAAAACACTTTTTCTCAATGGTAGATAATTACTAACGTGGTGGTTATTGTCTTTTATACTAAAAGACAAAATAACACTTTCATATTTGTTGAGAATCAAAACTAATGTAAGGCAGAAGAGATGAAAACTTTGTTGGCAATATTTCATAGAAACAAGGGATTCTTACTTTCTTTTTCTTTTTTATGCCTGGTTTTTCTTTTTCTACTCTTATAATATAATCTTTCTCTATACTTTAGGTTAATGCTACTATATTATTTTGATAACTACATTTAGGTGTAAATACTAATCAAATCGAGTCCGTTTATTTTTCAGTTGGGTTAACTCTGGTATATTTTTAGTTTTTGGGCATAAATATATATCAAAACCGCCAGGTTACATACGACGTATTTTTTCCTTTTTTAAAATACGTTTTCGGGTTTTTCTACTTTGAAAATATAATCATTATGTATGCTTTAAGTTAATGTTGTTGTATTATTTTGATAACTTCATTTAGGTATAATACTAATTAAAATAGAGTCCGTCTATATTTTCAGTCGGGTTAGCTCATATATATTTACTTTTTATACATTTTGGCATAAATATTGATCAAATTCGTTGAGTTACATACAATGTATTTAAATAAACTTTCGAGTTTCATAATTCTAATTTTACAACGACGTGATATTTTATCTACATCTCATTTTCTTCGTTTTCCTTCACATATTTTTACAATGATGTAATTTATACATGATCAAATATATCGTTGCAACATGTTCTTTAAAATATAAAGTTATCTCCTATATTGTATACGATTAGATTTTTTCACAATAATTTCCCTTTATTAATTTGAAGTTATAAATTCATATGTCCCTTTGAATTAAACCATCATGTTGCAACACACGAGTCTTAATCGTAATACCCGCGGCAACGTGCGGGTCACATTTCTAGTTGTTGTTAAATATAAATGGGTTTACTTAATATGGAAAACCTACATTGATATTTGCATATGGAAATTCTTTAAAAAACTATTTGTCCAAGAAATACTTGCATATATAAATTATAAAACCAACCACTAAGCCACATGACATCTTCTACTTCTAATGAAGAAGTAACTATTGTATACATGGATTATTCTTAGGGTGTCCACTTAAGATTTTTGATACTTGCCATCACTACAATAATCCTTTTATATTAAAGTTTTAATTATTAATTACATTTATTTTTAGACATGTCAATTATTGAGATTGGTAACCGACCCAAAGCAATTTGATTATAATTCAATTCGTGACGATCATAAGTAGAAAGTTCATATTCTTCAGTCATCGATAAACAATTTGTTGGACAATACTCAACGCAATTACCACAAAATATACATATTTCGAAATCAATATTGTAATTAAGCAATCGTTTCTTTCTAATACCAGTTTCCAATTTCCAATTAACAACGGGTAGATCTATAGGACATACACTAACATTACTTCACAAGCAATGCATTTATCAAATTCAAAGTGGAATCGACCGCGGAAACGCTCGGATGTGATCAATTTTTTGTAAGGGTATTGAATAGTTACAGGTAAACGATTCGCGTGTGATAAGGTAATCATGAAACCTTGACCAATATACCTTGCGGCTCGTACTGTTTGTTGGCCATAATTCATGAACTCAGTTACCATAGGAAACATATCGTGAATATCTATAAAAAATAAGATACTTTTTTATTTCTCTTGATTAGTTTTTTCATTAAAGGAAACGTATCAAAATTTTCAAAATGTTAATTTCAAAAAGAAAATCAATCAAGTTTCTAATAACAGTAAATTAAAATTAAAATTAAAATTTATTGTTTTACTTGTTTTTTATAGAGTAAATTACTGATTATGTCCTTTAAAAATATACCAATTTGCTGGTTTCGTCCTTTGACTTCGAAAATTACTAGGGGTGTCCTTTTTTTGAAAAGTTTGCACGGGTTACGTCCTTTGTCACTAACCCCGTTAAAAGTTTCTGTTAAAATGCTCATGTGCCACTCACGTGAGGGGCAAAAGAGTCAAATTATGCCCTTCTTCTTCAAAAAGCTAGGGTTTTCAAATCTGATAATTAAAACCACCACAGTTATGGGTTAAACCGTCATCTCCGTCGTAACACCTCCTCTTCTTCGTCGCATTCATCGAATCCGTCGATTTTAGCCTATCTTCACCGCCGGAACCTCGACGGCGTTCCTCAATGTTCACGCTTGGTAACAACGATCGCTCAGATATGAGGTTACGCCGCGACGCCGGGAGAAACAGACGAACAGATCTCCGTTCAATCCGGTTATCGTTTTTTGTGGTGCAGACGGCGGCAACGATGATAATCGCCTTTGTTCGCACCATACACGTCGAAGAAACTGACGAAATAGGGTTTGGATGCTACGACGAAATTGGGGCAAGTTCCTCGTTTCAGATGCTCTGACGCCTTTAATCGCCTCGTTTCAGATGCTCCGACGAAATCGGTTCATGTTAAGCTGAAATTGACTATTGATTTCTATGGTGGGGTGAGGTTGAAAAATGGAATCTTGAGTTTATTGGGAAGCATGTTATTTTTTTGTTGAGGAAGTTGACGGTGGTGATTGGTGGTTTACAGTGGTTGAGGGTTGTATGGAGATGAAATTTTGGGTAGAGACAAAAGGGATGAATTGACAAATTTGCCCCTCACATGAGTGGCACGTGAGCATTTTAACAGAAACTTTTAACGGGGTTAGTGACAAAGGACGTAACCCGTGCAAACTTTTCAAAAAAAGGACACTCCTAGTAATTTTCGAAGTCAAAGGACGAAACCAGCAAATTGGTATATTTTTAAAGGACATAATCAGTAATTTACTCTTTTTTATATTCATATAAAGTTTTTTTTATTATTCTTATTTTTTCATGTTATAATTTACACCAAAATGGATGATATAAAATCTTAATAAATAAACAAAATAAAAAATCTAAATTATAATATATAAAAATATTGGTGTCATCATATCATGCATCTAATTTTTGGTTTTTCGCTTATATTTATATTCTTTAATATAGTTTTATATTCATAATTATATCTAAAGAATGTGTTTATTATTTTCAATTATAGTAAATAATCCTTATTCTTTAAGTTCAATTTTTTTTAACTCAAACCCACTTTCCATCCCAATAATAAAATATATATGTATGTAGGGGATGTAATTTTTTTATAACCCTCATCTTTTGTTACAATTACATAACTCATTTCAACCAATTATAAACTTACACATAAGTTTTTCATTAAAATATTAAAAAGAGCATCATAGTCATTTTACCTTTATAAGTTTTCCCCCCTCTTTTTTAAACATTAATAACTTTTTTATAATATATTATTTTTAAAAAAAAATTGCACCATTATATTCGTCTCATTTTTCTCTTTAATTCCGTTATAGTCCCGACTAATTTTTTTTTTTTACTTTTTTTAGATGCCTAATATTTACATCATTGTAACGAGCTTAAATATAACAAATTTATTTGAAATTTTTTTAAAAATGATAAATTACAGTGATGTAATTTACATTGACGTAATTTATCGTGATGTAATTTACATTGACGTAAAATTCGGTTTCGGTTTTTTTCGGTTAATTTGGTTCCGGTTCGGTTTTTTCGGTTAATCATCACTAATTTGTAACGAGCCTAAATACAACAAATTAGTTTGAATTTTTTTTGAACAATGATAAATTACATCATTATAATTATCATTGTTAGAGATAAAAATCAAAATAATGTGTTATATTACATTACTGTAATATATCATTGTAATTATCATTGTTAGAGAAAAAAATAAAATAATTTGTTATATTACATCACTGTAATTTATCATTGTTAGAAAAAAATTCAAAATAATGTGTTATATTTATGCTCGTTATATCGATGTTAATAATGGACAATGAGAAAAAAAATTAAAAAAACTAGTCAACATCATAACGGGAATTAAAGAGAAAATTACATTACTGTAAATAATGTGTTACGCCACCGTTAATTATGTCATTGTAAATTACTTCATTTTGAGTTACATTACTTCATTTTGTGTTACATTACTGTAATTTACAATTGTTAGAAAAATTCCTAATTAATTTGCTATCGTTAAGCCCGTTACAATGATGTAAATATATGACATCAAAAAAATAAAAAAAAAACTAGTCGAGACTATAACGAAATTAAAGAGAAAAATGAGACGAGTATAATGGTGTAATTTTTTTAAAAAAATAATATAGTATAAAAAAGTTATGAATGTTTAAAAAACAAGGCGGTAAACTTTACATAAATGACAAATGTCCTAAATGCCCTTCATACTAAAAACAAAGAATTTGACACGTGACGCGATCCTATACACTTACCTTTTTAAAGTAACCATTAGATGATGGTTATGTAGTTGTAGCAAAAGATGATGGTTATAAAAAATTCCATCCCCTATGTATATAACTATATAAACAAATTACTAATTATATTAATTTAATGATTCAGACTGTGTAACACATGTTTTTACTTTCTAACCTAGTAATATAATATAATATAACATATCGAAAAAATTGTTACCACTTCTAAAAGTGGTCATAGATCCTCCCACAATCTAAAAATTATGACATCAAAATTTAGGGTCAAAGGCTTGGGCATTTTTTATTAAATCGTTTATATTAAACTTTATTGTTGTAATGCTTATTTTTTAATCTTTTTAACATTATAATAATATAATTATTGTTACTATGCTGTTATCATTATTACTTTAGAAGGAAAAAAAAGAACTTCTTAGACTATCCACAGCGGTCACCCCACTGAAAATCCTTTCCCTCTGAAATTTTCTATCACGTCATCACCTCACTGAAAACCTTAAATACCCACAATGGTCACCCCACTGAAAACTCTTCCCCATTATTCCACATCACCCCACTAATTTTTTATTTTGACCAATCAAAAAGTAGGAAACCAAGCGGGGAGCGGGGGCCGTGGGAGGGGTTTGGGCGGTACCCGCTGAGGCCGGTGGCGGTGTTCCCGCTGGAAGCTGCCGAAGGGTTGGATCCCGCCAGCAACGCGGGGCAATGGCTGTGAAGAGTCTTAGAGTATTCATAAATCATAATAGTGGATGACATATACCAAACCAAACATCTCATCAGAGCCGGACACGAGAATAAAAAAAAATTCGAGGCATGATACGAGAAAAAAAATGGGCCCTTTCAGAGGCAGACTTGAGAATTGAGGTGTCCAATACGAACTAGAAAAAAAAGACCCTCTAGCGAATTCAAATATTAAATTAGGGGTATTCAAGAAAACCGAAAACCAAACCGTATTTGTAATTGAAAAAACCGAATTGTAATCATAACTGAAAAAACTGAAACGACTTTTGAATTTGGTTTTCGTTTCGGTTTCTAACCGAATCCGAATTTCGGTTTTAGGTTCGGTTATCGTTCCAATTTTTTTTTAATTTAGTTTGTTTGATTAACCGATTAAACTGAATTCAGATTTAAATTTATTATCTTCTGAATAATATATGAGGTTGAATTCAATTTTTTCGGATAAGTTTATTTGGTTTTTAACCGATTTCTTTGGTTTTAATCGGTTTATTCGATTAAATTCGGTTTATTCGATATTTAACCGGTTTATTTGATTTTTAATCTGCTTGTTCAGTTCTAACCGAAACCGAACCGGACCGAATCTCAAATTCGGTTCCGTTTTTTGATAAGAAGAGATTAAAGACCAATTAAACCGAACCAAATAAACCATTAATTGATCCTCTATAGATAAATATATATCAAAATTTGGCGCCCTTACAAAATTGGGCCTGGGATAGAGGTCGGGTTTGCCCCTTCCCTACCTCTTATGTGCCCTTTTAAACATTAATGTTATATATTTCTTATATAATTTTTTTTGTATATATAATATATAACTTTTTAAAAAAATTTCGGGCCCGGTGTGGTCGCCCGTCTCGCCCCTTCCCATGACCGGCCTTGCATCTCATATCAGCTGCCATAATATATATATATATATATATATTTTAATCCCTTTAAAATTCTTATTTTTACTCTAACGCTACATCTTTTTTCAAATACAACATATTTATTTTCACATCATCACATACTTTTATATTTATTTTATATTTTATTTATACATTATATAAAAAATTAACATGAACATAAATAAAAATAAACATAGATTAAAATAAAATAAAAAATACATAAACAAAAACCTAAAAATCAAAAAATTACATAAACTAAACCTAAACCGGTGGCTCAAACAGGGTCAATCCAGAATCAACACAACCCGTGAATGCAACTTGCGGATCAAAAAAGTATCACGTTGTTGACCCTTCAGACCTTCACATATGCAAAAGTAGCGAAGGTCAAAAATTACTAAAGGACATAGAGGGAATATTAAACTGTCTATATTGTATAGCAGATTTTTGACGGAATGAGAAACATATGGTCGGATCGTAGAATACGAGCCAAATGAAAATACATACATTTGTCTCATACACTGTAGGGATATGTTTTAGCTAGACCTGACAATCTTGACTCATAACAAGATAAATGATATATGGGTAAACAATTAGTGTAGTTTGAGTTGAAATTGGTAACAATATGAAATTGAATGGGTTGAAATGGGTAACTCATTAACACAATACGGGTCAAGATAGGTAACTTAAAATATATGTGAGTATAATTGATTCAAATAAGTAGGAATGATTAATAATATATTTGTTGTGGAAAATCTTGAAAAATTACTAAAATAAACTATTTGTTTTATTACAATTCATTTTAACTTGAAATAAGTTTATTTTTTAAAAACAACTCATTAAACCCAAACTAATTTTGCTTGAAACTCATCCTAACCCGCACCCATCTTAACCCGCTACCCAACCCGCCCAATTTGCCGGGCATAGTTTTAATGTTTATGTATTCCTTGGTGAAACGTCATTGTATATAAACTAAGAAGTGTCCTTAAGAGGACATTATGTGTTTTGAGATGAAAGGTTTAAATCTTACTAGAAACAAGTTGTGTACTTTTAAAAGTAGGATTTAATGAGTATATGTTTGATGTTAAACAAAATAAAACTAGTTAACTAAGGCTACAAAAATTATGGTGACAAGTGATAACGATGTCCAATGTTGGGTTACATGTGGGACAAAGATGATCCAATAGCACCCAACTCATGTCTACTTAAAGCAAGGGGCACATGGTTTGAATAGTTGGATTCCATGTTTCATCATAAAAGTTTCAGGATATTATTACAACTCACAGAATTCTAACTTATTAACTTAAACAAACAAACAGTTAAACACATGTGAAAACTTAATAGTTCATTTCAATGGCCCTACCATTTAGCATATGATTTCATATTTGTGTCTTGTTATTATTGTTCCTTTGTTCTTTGATACGTATCTTATCCCTATTACAAGATGTAACATTTACAATTGTACCTACAATTGGCTTTGAACCTCAAACACATCAAAAGTGCATTTAGCCCAATGGTATCTTGGGTGTGTAACAGACACTGTTGTAAAAATCAGCCTAGGCGGCCTTCTAGGCGCCCATCTACTGTCTTGATTTTGGCCTAGACGGCCTAGTCAGATTATTTTTTTTTTTTTTGAATTTTTTATTTTACTTTTTTCTGGTAAAAAGAGATCAATTTCATGATTATTTAAACATTTATCAACCAAAAGTCCTTAATATGTCTCTGAAACATCGAATCCAGCCAATTAATATCGAAATTCATCTCTAAACTTTGAAATCAATGTTTAAGTTTGCACTTTAAAGTACTTTATTTAGTATATTTAAGTTTATTTTTTTAAATTATTTGAAGTATTATATTAAATTATTGATATTGATGTGTGTATATAATATATATTTGTAAAATTGCATATAAAAAGTCCAATATGTCTAGCGCCGATTAATCCCGATTAATCCCTAGACAGTACATAGCCGTCCGACTTGCGCCTAGCAACTTCTACAAACATGGTAACAGGCAATACCTCCTTTGGAGACCAGGGGTTCAAATCCTAGAGTTGGCAGGTTAGGTAGATTTAAGAGTAGATTAGGTGTCAGTTCAAAAAAAAATTAGCTAAGAACCCCATTAAAGGTCATGTGAGCTTCTTCTTATTATTATCAACTTCTTTGCAAATCAAAACATTGAAAATCATGAGATCACTTCAATACCTTGTTAACCAAGAGGTATAAGATTAGGTAAAGCACAGGGCAGATAGCCTTGAATGCAATAAGGGCTAATGGCATAAAATTTAAACCTGAGACTCTGCTAAAGAGACTTAGGTGGTGTTTGTTTTTTCAGAGGCAAAACATCTGCAGTCTATGGACTATGTCTGCAAACCTCTTTTGCAGAAGAGGGTTTGTTTTTACCTCTGTAAACCTCTTTTAAAAAAATCATTCCTTTAAAATCATCAAAACCACCTAACTGGTCCCCTAAATCGCCTCAAACTATGACGCTAACAAGCAATTAAAAAAACGAAAAAACAATTCGACTAACATTTCACAATCATAAAAAAATCAGTTATCATAAACACGATAAGATGGCTGAAAATTTCACGAACGAAATGATATTAGATTAGATCAGATCGGACTTACTGAATCCACCTTCAACAAGGTAGTTGAAGGTGTGACCATCACAGTTGTAGGTGAACTTGTTGTTGGTAGCAGGAAGCTTTTGGAGACACTGAGCGTCGATGTTTGTTTGTGAGACGTCGGTGTAAGAAAACGACGGAGGGCGCGGCGGTGGAAGGCGGTTGAGATGGTGGTTGTCGGTGGCGGAGATGGTGGTTGCCGGCGGTGGAGCTGGGATGAGAAGGGGGCAACGACTGTGAAGGAGGTCGCTGAGTGGAGCGGTGCGCGTCGGTCGTCGGCAGTGGAGGGTGACGTTGCTGCAGTGGGCGGTGGTCGTCGGCGACTGGAGGTGGGGGGAGAATGGCGACGACGATATTTGGGAGTGGGAGAAACTAGGGTTGAGATGAAAAGAGGAGAATAGGAAGAATGAAAAAATTCTGGAAACCCATCTCATTTTTCACACGGGAAGAGGCAAGAAGAGGGTGGGAGATGTTAGTCCATGTCTGCACCAAAAAGAGCCCGGGCAGACCTTTTTTAATGAAATGTCTTCAAGAAAACAAACGGTCTGCAGAGGGCCAACCTCTGCCCGCGTCTGCGCCGCGCAGACAAAAAAGGCCAGGAAGATCTTTTAACAAAAAACAAACAGCACCTTAAGCGCGTAGTCCGCGTACCAATACACCATCCACTTTGTTATCAGTAACTAAATCAAATCTTAATGACAGATTATCATTTTAACTATTAAGTTAGATATATTACAAATGATATAATTGAGCTTGTCATGACATATATATGGTATATACTAATCATTTTACTTGGGAGAAAACAGAAAGGAGAAGAATATGCATACTTAAACAGCACTAGCTTGCTGTGATTTTTTCCACATGGAAGCATGCTTTTGGCCTGCAAGATGGAATCTGAAAACCAGATCACTGTTGCAAACAACATTGCAAATTCCGCAAGTTCTCACAGCATTCGCAGCGGCTCCACCTTCCAATACCTTCCTTCTCTTCATCTCCAAGTCTTGTGGAGTCCCTGCCTTCTTTTTCGTTCCAGAATTGCCCTTTTTAGGGTTTTCTAACGGCCCAATGATCGGATTGCTTGTAGTAGCAACAGCAGCAGCTGAGTTTAATTTCTCCACATTTTTTATGTGCTTCCTACCCAATTTATGTTTATCAAGAACGTCCCTTGTGTTGCACTCAATTTTACAGATCTCACACCAGGCCGACTGAGCAATTTTTGTTTTCTTTGGGATCTTTTTCCATGGCCCACGAGGATGGATGATTGGAACTGGATTGGTCCATGTGCTTTGGGTAGGGATTACTGATAGTAGCTGTTGTGAAACATCTTGAGTTATTGGTGCACCCTGCAAAATTACTGACATTGTTTAATAAATCAAATGCAAGTAACCAATGTATGTGAGTAGAGGTGGCAATTTCTACCCATGTCAAAGGAAATGGATTGGTTTGGGTAAACAATTGTGATATAACGGGTTGGAATGGGTAACATCATAATATTGAGAGGGTTGAGATGGGTAGCACTTGAACACAATGCGGGTCAAGACGGGTAACCAAAAAGAATGTAAATGCAATGGATTCAAACATTTAAGAATGATTAATAACATATTTGATGATAAAATCACTTAAAATTATCCAAATGGACTATTTGTTTACTTATAACGCATCTAAAGTTAAATTAAATTGATGTTTTTAAATAACAATCCATTTAGACCCGAACTGATTTTGCTTAAAACCCGTTCTGACCCGCACCCATCCTGACCCGAACCCGTTCAGACCCGTTACCCAATCCGACCCAACCCGCCCATTTTGCCAGGCGTATATGTGAGTAACTGAGTATACATATTGCATATATCTTCACATATATGTATCATAAAATTTTAAAAATCACTACATTGTGAATTGTAACAAAGATTCCCAGAAGTGTAACTAGGAAACCTCGATTATGCAACAGTGTTAATGACTTGTCCTAATCACCATACTCGGTTAAAATCCAAAAGAAGAAGGGAAAAAACCCTAAAAATATTATGTAGTCAAAGGCGCCCGGGCGTAGCCAATGCAGTAATAGGGCCTTGTGTGGACCATCAAGACACCATCACAAATTCCGGCCAAAAACTAAAAAATGGCTAAAATATTTCAAAAACTTTTAAAACTAGTCTCTTTGTATGTGCACCGAAAAGCTCTAGCATGTTAAGTGGCATGCCCTGCGCTCAAGGCTCGTCCAGTGCGACTAGCACCTAGGCTCATCCTTGTGACTTAAGTGCGACTAGTGCCTTCGACTACCTAGCTAAAAAATGTCAAAGTGAGTACGTTTTGGCAATTTTAGAACATGAATCAGAAAGGAACATGATTTGGTTTCCACTTGAAATTTCTCATGTCAGTGCCAAGCCCGATGCACAAGGCTTCTGCATGCGCATGGTCCAGGCCTGATGTACACATCATTGCCATGTAAGGGTGTCCATAAACCAACCTAACCGTCTAAACCAAACTGAACCGAAGACAATTGGTTGGTTCGGCCGGTTTTGAAACTTGTTGGTGTGGTTTATGGTTTGAGCATTCTAAAAATTCAGTTGTTCGGTGTGGTTTACGGTTTGCATTTTTTCTATATCGTATAAACCGCACCAACCGTACACACACATATCTTAAAATTATTAAAAACCTAAGTTAGCATCTTGTCATTTACCTTGCCTATTGAGTCTCCATTCTCTTTATTCATGGCTTACAGGTTGAATAAAAATGAAAAAAGAAGCCGATAATATTGTTGATTTAGAAGATGATCTTCAAAAAATATTCATTCATCACTCTTTTTAGACTAATTTTGTTATTTTGATAATAGTTCGCTTTTAGATTATGATTTTCAACTTTTGAAATTTGAATTTGAAATGAATTATGGTATTTTGCATCATTATATTAACCGTTCTCTATTGTTTTTTATAAAACTGTGAAACTGCAAAAACTGAACCGTAAATCGTGAAACCGTCAATACCGGTCGGTTTGGTTTACACAACTTACATGGTCCGTTTGGTTTGTCATTTTTTTGAAACTTTTGCAAAAGGGCCCAAACCGCACAGCGGACATCCCCATTGCAGTATTGCCATGCATTTCTGAGAGAGGTTGTTTCCTATACTCGAACTCAGGCATACTAAAGAATTGATATCAATGCTCTTACTAATTGCAAACTAATATTCCTCAATGTAGAAATCATCAAATTCTTTAACAAATTATCATGATGTACAGTGTACCAATAAACAATTGCACATCTCGAAAATCAAAAGTGACCTAATTATGGAATATAATAAAGGCAGGAAAACTTACGACTGCGTACAGGGTGTTTCCATATTGCTGGAAAGAATCATCCACCGCCCAATTCTGCGCCACCAAGTCACCGGCATAAGTAGAGGGAAGCGCGGCACCAATTGCGTGAGAGTAGGTAAGTCCACCAGCATTGTAGGCATCACCAGCGTGGCTGATCGTATACGATCGGAAATACGGGTCAACACCGGGTGGATCAGGATCGGTGGCGGCTCCGGCGAGGTGCGATTTGATTTGCAATTGGTGGTGCTGGTGAAGAGAATAAGGGTTAGGGTTTTGCGTGGGGAATTCAGAGTAGTACTGGGAGGTTTGGTGGAGACTGTGGTTGGCGTAAAGATCGGAAAAGGTAGGATTTGTTGGCTGCATTTTTTTTCCGACGATTAATTTCTGAATGCGAGCGGTGGCGATAGCGGCCGTGGTGGCAGTGACGGTGGCTGGCGGTGATATCGGAGGACTCAGGGCGGAGATACTTTTACGAAATTGAGAGTTGTTTAGAGTATCGTATTATATTCGGTTTTATCCTTAGATTTTAATTTTGGACATTTACAAATTTTGAATTTTTCTTCCAAAATTGCATTTTGTTTAAATCATATATTGTATATTATGCACTAGTCTATAAACTCATGGGTTAAACAAGTATAATATGTTATAAACAATGATTTATATAAAAGTTTATGTGTTACATTTATCAATTGTTTGTTAAATAAGAAATATGAATATTTAAAAATTATAAATAACAAATAATTATAAATATTTAATAATTTTAAAATTATATAAACATATAAGATATAATTAGAATTTTAATATATTTTATTAATTTTTAGTAAATTGATAATTTTTTATAATATGATTCATAATTATTAAAATATAATTGTATAATTTAATTAATAAAAATTATTAATATTTTTAGAAGAGAGAGAGGCGTGAAAAACTTTTTTACATTTAATTACGAGATGACAAGTGTCTCCTAAAAATACTCTTTTATTAGAGTAGGTATATTGTAAATTTACTAAACATGTAATTTTGAAAGTTAGTAAGGAAAAATATGAAATTTAACCTTTAATTTTTCCTTTTAAATAAAAAGAATGAATTTATAAAAGCCAAAATAAATTTATAACTTTTGTTACAACTTACAAAGGCAGTTTCGGATACGAACTCTAACATGAAAATAACAAGTTTTACGACATCTAAACGCTCATGTTAATATGGATGACAACTTAAACCGATCTATTTGATAAATGGGTTAGATCAATATGAAAATGGTTAATCCAAACACATGTTAAAAATTCAAAAGGTTTACAAATTATAATCAAAAGTTTGAACAATGTGTATCAAGGTTTGTATCATATGAAAACATGATATAATAGAGAAAACCTTTAAATATTATATGGACCGTTTATTTGTAATGTAATTTAGTGTGACCATATGTTTATTTTCAAAATTTTAAATGAATGACTCATATAGGGTGTAAGGATTTTTTTCTAAGATTGGATCTTTACATGATACAAACTTATTCGTATCAAAGTTGTTAGATGTAAGTTCAAAACCGAAACGAAAACAAGGACAAAGAAGCTTGATGATTCAAATGTATTTATATGCATGCAAAGGAGTGATTAAATAAATAAAAAAAAAATCCACCTAAAAATCAATAAACTTAATTCTTGCCTTAATTTATTTTGATCTTATTTTGATCTTAATTTATTTTATTTAAATATTTATAGCTTTTAACTATATTGTTTTTTAAATAATATTACATCATAAAAACAAACTTGTTATATCTTTTGAATAAGTATAATATAATTATATAATAAAATTTAACAAATATTTTTCAGTCCCTTATGTTTTCTTAGGTGGTGTTTGTTTTTTCCCAAAAGGTCTGCGTGACCTCTTATGTCTGCGTCGCGCAGACGCGGGCAGACGTTGGCACTCAACAGACCGTTTGTTTTCTCGCAGACATTTCATTAAAAAAGGTCTGCGTGGCCTCTTCTTGACGCAGACGTGGACCAAGCTCTTCTTGAGGTCTTCCAACCTCTTCTTCCTTCCACAACCACATCTGATGAATCAAAAATCCACCGCCAAACCCACGCATCCCACCTCCCATCTCCGTCGGCCTCCACCGCAGTTGCCTACGCCGCCGCCTCCACCGCCGCACCTACCGCCGCATGTAAGCCCTTCTCCTTCGTCCCTACCCACGATCCCTGATGAACCAAAAATCCACCGCCAAAACCCTTTGTGGTTCGACGAGGGTTTAGATCTAGGGTTCCGGTGGTTCAACGAGTGTTTAGATCTGTGGTTCGACAGCCATAGTCGGCCTCCTCCACCGTCGGTCGTCGCCCCTGGTCTCCTTCTCACGCGGTGGTGGTACTTAGCTCGACCGAGGGTTTAGATCCATGGGGATGGAAGTTGGGAGAAAAGCCATGCATTTGGGAACTTTGATGAGCTTAAGTGCAGAAAAATCGAAGTCTTCAACAATGGCAGTATCTGATGACGATGATGATGATGGCAAGGCTTTGGATTCAGAATCAAGATGAGCGTTAGGGTGTTGATTTTCGGAAGTAGTAGACGAAGATCGCAGATGATTCGGATGGTGAAACCAGCGAAGAACACCGTCGACGAAAGTTCCGGTGGGGAAGAGGATGATCGACGGGATGGGGGTGGGTTGGGGCAGATGGTGGGTTGGGAAGAGTTTGATGTGGTCCGCAGAGGTTAGAAAACAAACACCTCAAAAAGACCTACTTGCAGAGGTTTGATCCACCTCTTTTACAAAAGAGGTTTGCAGACATGGTCTGCAGATCGCAGACATGTTGTCTCTGAAAAAACAAACATCACCTTAATGTGTCACTATGTTATTCTTCTAGATATGGTTTTTTTGTTTGCCATTATTTTTTCTGTTAATTATTGTGTTTTTTTGTTTGTTATTGTGTTTTATTGATTTTTTAAAATGATTAGTTTTGAAAAATATAATGATAAAATAACACCGTTATATACTTAAAATATGTAAAACATAATATAAAATAACAAAAAATTATCTAACACACAGAAAAAAATTTAACATGTGATATAAAACATAAAATACTAACACCATTAGTTTTAAAAAATCATAGAAAAATAATATCATGATGTACTTTTAATCGTTTGTCTTACACGTTCATTTTTCTTTAACAAGTACCAAGAACGATCCATTGTAAAATAATTAAGTTTCCAGTACGTTAAGGCGCTTTCATGCCAATATGAAGGGCAGAAAGATGTGATATTTTGACGCACCTTCTGTTAAAGGTGAGCAAATTGGGTTTTTTTGGAACCGGTTTCGGTTCTGATTTTGGCCGTTTACAGGTGGAACTAGTTCTGATTTTTCCGGTTACGGTTCTAATTTGTCTGAAGTTCGAGTATGACCGGTTCAGTTCCGCTTTTTTGCCCACCTCTACCTTATGTTTTGAATATAAGCTCGCATTGGAAAATGATAAAACATAAGTATATAACTATATGATTTTGGGAGGGCCTAGTAAAAAAACAAAAGACTGTATGACTTTCTTTTGCATAGTAGTTTTGGTATGTTGGATGGAAAAATTTAGAGCATAAAATTTGGAGGTCACAAGCCATGGACACCCCCACAGTTTTACCAACATGTTTGTTTAAGATTGTCTCTAAAGTGTGTGGTGACTTTGTGTGCGACTTGTGTGAAGGTGATGGGTTAAGTTGGGTAGTTTGAAATTGCTTTCAAGTTTGGATCACTTGAGATGTTCGATTGTAGATTTGAGTTATTGATTTTGCTTTCAAATTTCATAAAAAAATCTAAAAGCATTTATACTAGAAAAGATTGTTTCCATATTTCATGAAACGCAAAGGCTCGAAATCGAAATTGCCTCAATTAAGAGCTTGAGATTGCATTCGAGCGGTAGCAACCTCGCTCCGGGAAGGTTGGTGTCTGGTGGTAATGAATTTCTCATATTTACTAATTTGAAAGATTGAAGATAAATATAAGCCAAATATAACTTCAACAGGGCACCATAATCCTTGCAGAATAACTCAAAAACATATAGCAATTATAAAAAACAACAGATAAATACCTGAATTCAACTCTAATAGATTTGCTACAAATCCATCTTATTATATCTACTCTGCATCCTTCTTCTTCTTCTTTTTCTTCTCACTTTTGCTTGCTTCTTCATGTGTACTACCATCTTTATCCTTCTTTTTCTTCTTTTTCTTTTCAGATTTATTATCCTCATCACCATTTTCAGCTAACACCCCTACATCTACATCTGGATCACCATCACCATCTTTCTTCTTTTTCTTTTTCTTCTTCTTCTCCTCTGTAGTCTCACCTTCCACCATTACTTGTTCAGCTTCAACCTTCTTTTTCTTGGAAACCGGTGTTTCTGCAACATCTGCATCTTCTAACTTGCGTTTACGACTTCCATCGCCATCTTCCTCATCCTTCTTTTTCTTTTTCTTCTTTTTCTCACCTTCAAGTTTCACAGACTCTGCACCTTCATCGACAGTTTCAGGTGCAGCAGCAGCAGCAAGACTAGCAACTATAGAATCACCCCCAGTAGGAAGAACAACATTCCTCAACCATTCAGCTGGAGTTTTCTCATTCGGTTTCCCGTGTTTACTCAACTTTCCTTCAGAAATCAGCTTCTTCTTCGTTGAAGCTGTGGGACCCAACCCCCATTTCCTTGGGTATGTATCTCTATCCATCACCACCCTCTTGATCTTAGCCACAACCCCATGATCACAAGTTGCCATCACAGCAGTAGTCATCTCTGCTATCCCTAAAGCTATAGCTTCCCCTTTTGTAGTCATCAAAACCACTTCTTCCCCATTTTCAATATTGTTTTCAAACCTCAATAAACCAGGAATCATCAATTTAGCACCATAACATATCGCGTTCACAGCAGAATCTTTCACCACTAACCGCTTGTAGCTAGTCAACAACACCTCCAATGGCATAATCACACGCCGCAGGTAACTTTCATCTCTATAATTATCATACATCCATTGGGCGTCCATAACATCATGCATAGTTATCATGTTATCTTTCTCACCCATGATACCGGACCGAACCCTTCTCAATTCTTGCATATGCCCACCCACACCCAAAATCAACCCCAAATGAACACACAAAGTCCTAACATATGTTCCAGCCTCACAAGAAATCCAAAACACAACCAAATGTTTATCAGCATCATACTCCAGTAGCTTACTTTCATATATGGTCCTGATTCGAAGCTGGCGTTTAACAGCTGAAATCAACGGTGGTCTTTGAAATACCGCACCGGTCAATGTCTCCAGTGCCCGAGCCACTTTGGAGACATCAGGCACTGCAGAATGGAGCCGAGCAACACAAACGTACTCTTTACCGGCTCCTTGTTGCGATTTAACTAAACGAGTGGCCCTATCTATGCAAACAATTAGGTTTCCGGTTACTTTCGGGTCGAGAGTCCCGCTGTGACCAGTTTTCTCGACCCGGAGGATCCGTTTGATCCACGCTACAACCTCGTGTGAGCTAGGGTTTGAAGGTTTATCGAGGTTAATTACGCCGTACCTGATGTATTCAGCAAGCGGCCGCTTGAGAGGCGAGTAACCGGAGGGGAGTGGTGTGTAGTGGCCGGTGCGTACATTCAATCGGTCGTAGTTTTTGAGAAGAATCGGCCATTCAGATGTGTCGATTGCCGGTGTGAAGCTCTGTGGTTTGATCAGGTAATCAGTGGCTAATGCAGCGGCGTCATCTGGTTGTTCATTGGTTGCGTCGGTGTCTTTAGACTTGCTCTTCTTCTTCTTCTTATTCTTATCGATAGGGCTGAGGTCGACGTCGGACATGGCGGCGGTTTGTGACGTCGGGGGAAAGGTGGTTGCCGGAGTGAGGTGTGGCTAGGGTTTTGGGAGATGAAAGTGGGTTTAGGGTTCAGGGGATTTTAAGAGGGAGTGAATTTATTTGCTCAATTCAATTGCAAAAAAAAAAAAATGTTTAAGATGTTTTGTTTAGTATTTTCAACATTTTCTTATTATATGTAGGGGTGTTGAAAATATCCGAAAGTCAAAAAAAATTCAAAATCCGAATCGTATCCGAAACCCAAAAAAACCGTATCCGAAATCTATTTCAGGTTTTTCGGGTCGGATAATATGAATTTAGGTTCGAGTCGGGTTTCGGATATGCAAAAAGTAGTTTTTTCAGGTCGGATGTCCGAAAAACATGTTTATTCAGGTTGTTCGGGTTATTCGGATGCACGAATTCGGGTTTTTCGGGTCGGATAATATATTTTGAATTTCGGGTCGGGTTTCGGATAGACCAAAAAATTTTTCAAGCCCGAATAACTCGTTATCCGACCCGATGAACACCCATAATTATATGTTCTTTTATTGTATGTTTTATTAACAATTTTGTATGAAAGTTCAAAGGTTGGAACGTAGATAGAGGACATGATCATGTAAGGTTTTTAAGAAAGTAATTATAGAAAAATTCAAGAAAATTCAAATACGATATCACGTGATGTAGTGTTCGTGACAAAATTCACGACTTGCGTATCTTCGATGACTTTAAATTGGTTAACTACATAAAATAAACGTATGTAGTTACGACGATTTGATTACACAAACTAACACAGAGATAAAAAAACAATTAAAAAGGGTACACAGACGTTCTTAAGTGCGTGTAGGTCACATTATTCATCGTATCAGCAAGTTGTCGTTACTCGATATAGTCCACGATTATTTTTTAAGATAACGAACAAATGTACAGAAAATTAGATTATATATACTACAGTGGATAAATTTTAAGCTTTGGAATTTCAAAAGGTTCAAAGTGAGGGCAGGATGAGAAATAAAGTCTAAAGAAAAAGAAGAAATCTAACGAACGTATTAAGTAAAAATCAGATTACACATATACTATAGAAAATATTTTTTAAACTTTAGAAGGTGAAATTGCTAATTTTTTCATATGGAAAGATCAAGAAATAAAGCCGAAATTATCCATGTACCAAACAAACTTTTAAATTGAGTATTACATCAAAATTATTTAACATGAGGTATTTTTAAATATATAAAATAAAATAAAAATACGCCCGTAAAAGTGGATTGTTCAATTAATGAAACTAGTTGTTCTCCTGCCGCGCGTTGCGGCGGGTTATCATGATACACTTCTGATAATGAGTATTATATATCAAATTTTTTATTACGAACTCTATGCAAATTTCTCATAAAAAAATAAAATCATGCAAAATCCATACAAATATGTTACGAAAATAATAGAAAAAATTACTAACAAAATCTTACACACCATCCATTTTGTTAAATTAAAACAAAAACCAAATTTGTAAACAAAAATCAATTTTTTATGAGAACAAACAAATCATCATTGTCTTCTTCGAAAACGCCGTAACCCTAGAGATGACAACGTTTTTTTCACTATATATATAATATTTACTATTTAATAATATATATATATATATATAATTGATATTTCAATATAAAATATGTTTAGTTACTATTCATTTTAGATACCATTTAATATATATAATAATAATAGCAAGAGACATTCTAATGTTCGGCTAAAATGTTGCAACCTTGTGTTAGTACATTTTCTGTGTGAAAGTTGCATTTACTGTGTGAACCTGGCTTGTTGTATATGAAATCGTAGTTTGTTATATATGATTAAGGGTTCGGCTAAAGATTCAAGAAGGTTCGGCTATGATTGATAGCTAAAAGGTTTGGTGCTCACATGTTTTAAGGTTTGGCAAACCTTTTGAAACCTATATATAGGTAGACTTGGAAGACTTGGAGTTCTAGAGCTTACAATTCACACACACAAAGTCAAATTCTCTCTCAAGCTCAAGATCAAGACTCTCTTCATCTTTGTTTCTTTTAATCGTTCAAGTGTTGTATTTTCACGTTTATTGTTTGTAAACACTTGGATATCAATGAAGAATTCAGATTCATGATCTATTACATTGTCATTATTGATTCAAATCTAGTTGTAAACGGTTTCCGCACGTTTATGATCGAATCGTAGAATTTCGTGATCGATTCTTCAAATCTACACCTTGATACCTAGTTTATTAACAAAAGACATAATCGTTTAGTAAAATCAGTTTTAATTTAGCATTTAATGTGTTATTCGTGTATAAAACCATATATTATTTTCTTTTGAGTTAAATGCCAAAATGGTCTCTGTGTTTATATCAAAAATGTCATTTTAGTCCCTAAATAAAATTTGTTGCAATTTTAATCCTTGTTTTACAATTTAGCTGCCGATATAGTCATTCGTCTAAATTTTTGTTGCAATTTTAATCCTTGTGTTTGAAATTTAATTGCCAATATAGTCCTTAAAATGGCAACTAGAAGGACTAAAATAGCAACAAAATTTAAACACAAGGATTAAAATGGCAACAAATTTTATTTAAGGACCAAAATGGCATTTTCGATATAAACACATGAACCATTTTGGCATTTAACTCTTTTGTTTTTTTATGCAATTTGACATTCATTTTTCTATACAATAGAAAATAGGGGTGTTCGCGGTCCGGTTTTCACGGTTTTTAGTGTGGAACCGAAACCGAACCGTTAACAACAGTTTTTGAACAATAAAAACCAAAACCAAACCGTTCAAAATAAAAACAGAACCTTTATCAACGGTTTGGTTTGCGGTTTGGGATTTTGATCTCGTTAAAAATAAAATTGAAACGAAACTTTTATAGTTCAACACGAAATATTTACACAAAGTCCATATATATATTTTTTAAAATCATGAATTAATCAAGAACTCAATATATGCATACATACATATATAAACATCTATATATGCATATCCATGCGTATATACATATATATATTTATATACACGAGTGCACACACACATACGGTCCGGTCCGGTTTTTTACGACCGGTTTTTTATGAAAACCGTAAACCAAACCGTTTATTACGGTTTTAAACTTTTGAAACCGACCGACCGAATGTTTGAAAAAAAAAATCAACCGTGAAACCAAACCAATGAACGGTTTGGGCAGTTTCGAGGTTTGGAACCGGACCGTGAACACCCCTAATAGAAAATAACGTTATACATCGTGTATGAAAACTAACTAGAAAAATAAAAGATTATTTCAAAAATAGAAATATAAGAAAAGTAAATGAAAGAAAAAAGAAAAAAATAAGTTTGCCATGAATTGAACCCTCGTGGGTTATCTCAAGGGAAAAAGTCACTCTTCCACTACAAAAATTTTTAACAATCTTTTGAAAGGAACATATTTACAGAAAAAAGGTTGGTTTGTAATTTATGTTAACCGAAATTTCAAACTGAGTATATATAAATGTGTAAGAAAATAAAAAATAAAATAAATTCAGTTGGCTCGTGATTCGGGCTTCTTTACGAGCTGAGCTCGAGCTTAACATTTGAGGTCGATAAAAATTCAAGGCAAGCGGCTAGCTCTGTTTATTAATTTTTAAACTTTAGCTCAAGCTAAACATGACGCATATCCTAACTTGAGAAACTTTTTCTTAATAATAAATAGCTAGCAGCTTGAATGTGTGTTAGTATCTTGAATGATCTACTTGAGCATATATGATTGTTTTGACACTTGACCAACTTCTCACTGCTTAAGGGAGAAATACAGATGTATGATTTGATTTTTTTTTCGTTAAATGAAATTTGAAAAGAAGTATACAATTAATATATGCTTATTTTTTTATACTTTAAACTTCATTTTATCAAAATTAAAGGTCAATCTTGAATATAAGACTTTATACATTAGCTAATGTGTAGATCCAAAAGCTAATTCTTATATGTTAGACTATCCTATGCTAAATACGTGTATTTACGTACACAATATTTTTTGTTCTATTTTTATTTTTCATAAGGTATTTAATTTAAGGTTGACATATAAACTTGATACGTTTAACCCATTTAGATCGGGTATGACTATGTTAGGGATAAACAAGTTGGTAGGTTGTAAAGAATATGCTATAGGAGCAATCTGCATGGGCAAGCTTCATTGGGCCGGTCGCCCCCTCTTTTTCCATCCGCAGTGTTAATTTTTCGGCTGAAATGTTATTTTTAGTTAAAAATAGTGATTTCGCCCCCTCGCTTAAAAAAATTAACATGTATTATGGGTTTCAAAATTTTCCGCCCCCTCTCACTTCTACCAAGCTCCGCCATTGACAATCAGTTATACAGATAAGTGTAGTGAAGTTATAATATTAATATTTTTTACCCAAAAACTTTTAATAAATTGGATGGTCCACACGTTTATTTATAACTGAACCGAAACACGACCTTTTTATTGAAAAGGAGTCCATACGACTCGAACTGTTCATTGTTGGTTCACGACTTCACGTGTTATTATCAACTTATGTATATATAGAAAGATCACACACAGGGTTTAAAACTTCAAGTTTACAAATCTTGAAACCTATGTCATGATCCTTGTTTATATTGCTGTACTCGTAAAATTACTTACAATTTTGAATTTTCTTGTTGCATTTCCACAGTATTAAAGAAGAACGTACAAGCATCAAATTCATAATAATTATCGTTTTAAAAAACAAACCATCTGCTCATAAGTTATATGGTAAAGGATAAAACCAAAAGTATGTTTAAAGAACGAAGAAATATATATGCTTGTTATCCCACATTGGTGTATGAAATATTTAAAGATCTCTATATAAAAACGCTTTACACAACCAAAACCACCGGGCTTGGTAGCGCTTGCCTGTAACCCAAGTGGGGGTACAAAAGTGGTAGGACTGTGGCTTAGCCCAGCTCGGTTGGGTCCTTTTGTGCGATTTCTGGCCTGCCCGTTCCAAGTTTAGAGTTGGTTCATGTGACTTGAGCGAAGGCTTGGGTTGCTTGGACACTAGACTAAGGGGAACTGCGTTAGGCTGGCTTCACAGAGCTGCGAGAACCCTTGGCTCTTGACAGTGGAAGGATAACAGGCTTAGGCACATCGGGCTCACTACACTGGCTGGTCTGACTCAAATGAACTACCACTTTTTTTAGTTTTTTTTTTGCAAGGTTTTTTCTGTTGGTGAAAATAAGATAATATAAGTTGATATTTTTCTTTATTTTATTTTTAATGTTAAAATTATATATTCATATTGGACAAATAAAAGAGCAAAGTTTCTCAATTTGAATAATTGAAGACTATTCTTTATCATACTTTTAATTTTCGATTGATTTAATATATTGGATTAATGAAACAATAAAGTTATTTGTTTTTATTTTGTTTTTGTCTTCTTTTTATTATTATGGTTACTCTTCAAGCTTCATATATGGTGTGTTGGTGATGTTTAATATTATATGTAAATATGCTATCTTTGCGCTAAAATGATCAGAGTTAAACTAAAACCAAGAAAGCGTGTACTTTTATTAGTGTTTGTATACAAGCAAAAGCTTGCTTCCTCCTATATATAAGGTGATATGAGTCGCATGAATAAGAGATTGAAATTCTTAAACCATATATAGGAGAATGATATAATAATATATTTTTATCTAAAAAAAGTAAAAACTAATAATAGTTTGACATGCGTCATGTAACAAAAACGAATGAAGGATATCTTATTTTTTGTACCAGATTTTTTATCTTTTATATTGTACTAGATTATTACCCCGTGTATTACACGGGTTTAATATAAAATATTAAATATTTAGTAATAAAAATTTAAAAAATTATAAAACAATGTTTTAAGATAAAATAATTAATTTACATATTAATGAATACTTCAAGTAATAAAACAACAATAAAAAACTTTTAATAATTATACAAATGATATGTGATATTTTTGATTTATAACAATTATTATCTTTAAACTAATTGATAATAAAGCTTAAGTTTGTTAGCTATCAAAGACTAACTTTTATAAATCAAGAAGGTAAAAAATATAATTTATGTAATTATTTAAATTTAACGACTCAATTTAAATATAACATTAAATATAA
Organism: Mikania micrantha; assembly: GCA_009363875.1. Taxonomy (NCBI): domain Eukaryota; kingdom Viridiplantae; phylum Streptophyta; class Magnoliopsida; order Asterales; family Asteraceae; genus Mikania; species Mikania micrantha. Next base: position 44,684,287 of record CM018685.1, on the reverse strand, counting down.
GGACCAAAAGTGTAACTTTTTCTATCGTTTTTTTTACTTTGGTTTTTAAAATAAATTTAAAAAAAGTCATTGGTTTTTATAAAAATCTTATTGTTTAAAACATCAGTTTATAGTGTATTTTATTTTTTATGAAAAATCGTTTTTAAGGAAAACTTTTTTTAGTTAACTTTGATTTTCTAGAAAATAAAGTATTTTGTTTAAAAAAAATTTAAAATATAAATAATATTATTAGTTTTTATTATTATAGTTATTTAATTAGAAAGAGAATATAATTATTTAATATGAGAGATTGAAATGCATTTGATTAAAAATTGACATGTGGCAAAAGTGGTGTAAAAACATGACAAGTGACAAAATACATCTTTGTTTATTAGTATAGTAAGATTTCTTGTATTAGATTTTTTTGCATTGGATTTGTGTTTTTTGACTGAATTCATTTTTGTACAGGTTTTTTTATTTTTTTGTACCAAACTCTTATTTTTTTTGTACTAAATTTTGTTCTTTGTACTTGATGTGTTGTAAAACACATCTGTTTTTCTGCTTGTTTTTAATTCGTTTTGTGCAGTTTTAATCAATTTTAGATTCGATTGATGCTGGTTCTTCACATTTCTAGAATTTAATGTTTGCAGGTTATAAACACATCATTTTGGCACAAAAGATCAAGAAAATGAGTGTCCGGTTGAACGAGAACAGATACAAAAACAAAGAAAGGAGGATTCTGGATTTTTCAACTCCTCGCGCTACGCGAGGACCACAGGAAACCCTGTCGCGCTACGCGACAGGTGGAAATGACAAATTTACCCCTCACTTAATGATGCCGGTTGACCCGACTATTTTGTCGGGTAGTGGAACCCGTCGCGCTACGCGACGGGCATGGAGATACATGTCGCGCTACGCGACAGGGTTAAAAACTCAGAAAATCAAGTTTATGATTTGGAAAACGGCTGAGGGCGCACACATTCGATTTTGGGACGATCAGAGGCAATATTGGAGGCGACCAAGGAGTTCTGGAAGGCAAGTAAGGCAAGATCCATCATCGGGAAGCCCTAGGATTGCAAATCGAAGGGTGTAATCACGATCGGTTCTTATTCTTGTTTTGTTTTCTATTCGTATGATGTTTTGCTGTGGTTTATACATTAGATCTTTCTGTTTATTCATGATTACTATTGGCTAAACCTTTTGAACTACCTAGGGTTTTATAATTATGCATGTTTGTTAGTAATACCGATTGATTGTGGAACAAGTTTGGATTTTTAATGGTTTATGATTTGGTTTTTAATTCTTGGATGTGGATGAATGTTTATGATGTTTGTGATCTGATTATTATGTCCTCGTATGCTTTGGCGAATGTCTTTCGTGTAATGAGCGTATGTTAGGTCATTTACTTGGTGTTCTTGATTTTTGGATGTGTTACTAGACGTAGTAATTCATAGGAATAATAATTGGATCATAAACGATTTAAATGTTTAACCAAAGTCAATAGCTGTGAAGTGAGGATTTGTTAGCATATCTTGCATGTTTGAATACTAGTTAAAGTCTTTGTGAAAAGACTAAGATTAGGGTAGTAAAACATAGTATTGTATGTTAAGTTCAAGATGAAGTTCCTTATTGTCCTTTACATGTGATGTATTGAAACTATCATTACCGTGAGGAAGATGGTTTTTAGGACATACCATTAATGGGTTGGTTAACTTGTGAGAGTAATTAACATAAACCGGTGTTTAAAATACTTGTAGGCATTTTAGTTGAAATCTTTAAAAAGGGTTAAAGAATATCTAATCTGTTAATGAGTTAATATTCAAAGATCCTGGTTCCATGACTAGTTCCATAATCAATCTAAACATTTCAAACATGTGTAAAGTAAACCCTAGGTAGTCATTTCATCATTCGTGAATTCTAGTTGTATTTGCTCCTTATTAAGTCTTGATTTGATTATTCTAAATTGTTAATTTTAATTTAAGTAGTTAATCATAAAACCCCCCTTTTAAACATTTAATTTAATTTAAGTTCTTTGTATAGATAAGTCATTGAGTCTAGTTGTTGCAGTCTGTAGAAGTCTGTGGGTTCGATATCCGGACTTACTTTTGTCTTGCTACATACGATAGGTACACTTGCCTGTTGGTAGCTTAGGTTTTAGAGAGTCTAGAGTATTACTTAGTGTCTAGGATAGTTTTAATTTTTATTAGTTTTAGTAAAGCTACTTTACACACAACAAGTTTTTGGCGCCGTTGCCGGGGACTTCTTAGTCGATTGTGTATTTTAGTCTTGTGTCTTATCTGTGCATAGTTGTTTTTATTTTTAGTTTTATTATTTTATTTTGTTTTATTTGTTTTTAATTTCTTTTTATTTTATTTGCAGGTTTGGTAGTGTATGCCACACCTACGTTCACAAAGACCGCCGCCTGAGCTTTCTTTGCCATTAAGGAGCGATTCGCGGGACTTTTCTGAGGGTTCTACGAGCGAGGTAAGTGCTTCCACTCCCGTTTCTGCAGAGTTTTCTGATCACACACCACCATTTTCTTCGAGTTCTTCCACCCATTCTAGTCCACACTTTCATTTTATTCCACCCATGGCTGAGCGTCGCACTGTTCACCAGCAGGCCACTGCTGGTTTCACGGGACTTAACAATCCCATCACTGTGCCAAATATCACGAATGAAAATTCGTGGCAGATTCCTTCGTACATCATGACAGCCATTAACAACACTCAGTTTAATGGCCGGGATGATGAGGATGCACCAGCCCATATAGCTCGTCTTACTCGCATCTGTGGTACCTTCAATCTTCAAGGTGCTACTGAGGATGCTATCTTTCTGCAGCTATTTCCTTTCTCTCTTGCGGGTAGGGCCGCCACTTGGCTCGATTCGCATGCTCCTGGATCTTTCACGACTTGGGGCAGTGTTAGGGATGCATTCCTTAAGAAATACTTTCCACCTGCCAAGGCAGCTCGCCTTCGTGATGAGATCCACTCTTTCCGTATGGTCCCTGATGAGCCATACTATCTTGCTTGGGAGAGATTTCAGAATCTGCTTAGCAGATGTTCTCAGCATGGTCTATCTGACTGGGCCCTTGTAGAGAAATTCTACAATGGTCTAACTTATGAGACCAGAGCTCGTTTTGACACTTCTGCGGGTGGTCATCTTATGGGAAAGAGGGATGTACCTGAGTGTACTGATATGTTTGAGAGTTTTGCTCAGGCTGAGTATGAGCAGAGATCAGCTAATAGGAATTCAAATCCTATTTCTAGTTCCTCCTCTTCTACGAGAGGAGTTCACCACATTAATGTGGATACTAGTGTAGCAGCTGCTCTTGAGGCTTTATCGAAGGATGTAAAGGAGTTAAGATGAAGGTAGACAGGTGCGAGATTTGTAGGGGTGGCCACGCCACATCGGAGTGTTTAGTAGTCAATCAGGAGCAGGTTGATTATCTTGGGGGGCAAGGTAGGGGAAACTCAAACTCTTTCAATAATTCGTATAATCAAAATTGGAGGAACCACCCTAATTTTAATTGGCGCTCTTCCGGTCATCCCCCTGGTTTTCAATCTGGGCCATCTAATAACCAGGGGCAGGGTCATTCTTCGGTTAGTCATCCGAGTCATACACCGGGGGCGGGTAGCAGTAGTAGTGGTGGTGGTTCTGGGGGTAGTATGAGTAAGATTGAGGAGTTACTCACCCAGTTGGTTGCTAAGGATGCCAATACTCAGAAAACCCTTGCTGAGCATGACATTCTTCTGAAAAACCAACAATCTGCTTTTCTTGATCTTCAAAGATCAGTTGGTGATATTGCTAAGCGTTTGGATGAGAGACCCCAAGGTCAGTTTCTGGGCAACACTCAGCCTAATCCAAACGCTCATGTGAAAGCAGTGACTACGAGGAGTGGTCGAGGGGGTGTGAGTGTAGATCCACCGGTTGAGGTAGATGATGAGGAACCGGTGGATGAAGAGATTGAGATGGAGACTCCTGGGGGGGTACACATGAGGCCAGTCCCAGCAAGTACAGTACCGACCAGTGAGTCTCCCACAGTGATCCCGGTTGAGAAGAAACCGGTAGAGGTTAGGCCGAGTCCTAAGATTGATCATTCACGATTACCATATCCTGCTCGCTTAGCTCACCAAAAGCATGCTAAGGAATATGGCCATTTTCTTGACATGTTCAAACAGTTGAAGATCAATCTTCCATTCATTGAGGCTCTTCAGCATATGCCCAAGTATGCTAAGTTCCTTAAAGATTTGTTGAAGAGGAAGGATAGGCTTGGGGAACTTTCTAATGTTCCATTGAGTGGGGGGTGTTCTGCGGTGATTCTGAACAAGCTACCGGAGAAATTGACAGATCCTGGGATCTTTACAATCCCATGTTTGTTTGGTAGTGACACTCAGAGACACGCGTTGGCAGATTCATGTGCTAGCATCAATTTGATGCCCTATTCTTTGTATGAGAAGCTAGCACTTGGTGAACTTTCGCCTACGCGCATGACATTGTCCCTTGCTGACCGCACGGTCAAATGTCCACGGGGTATTGTTGAGAACTTGTTGGTGAAGGTGGATAAATTCGTTTTCCCTGTGGACTTTGGGATTCTTGACATGGAGGCCGACGAGACTGTGCCTATCATTCTGGGCCATCCTTTCTTGAGGACCGCTAAGGCCATCATTGATGTGTTTGATGGGAAACTCACTCTTAGAGTGGGTGATGAGACTGTCACATTCGAGGTTGTGAAGTCTATGAGGCATCCCAGTGATCATGACGACTTTAGTGAGCCATGTCATTCTGTTTACTTCATAAATTCTTTCATGTCACACGTGGATAGGTGTCTTGAGTACGTGTGCGGTGCTGATTTGGTAGTTGAGAGAAGTGAAGAGGAGTGTGAGAGTATTGATGAGGGAGTTGGTGTCATTTCTGAAGTTTTAGAGATTGATGAGTTGAGGGAGGAGAGTAAGAAGCCCTCTGTTGAGTCACCACCCGCCCTAGAGCTTAAGGTGTTACCTTCACACTTAGAGTACGCATTTCTAGGATAGAATTCCACTTTACCTGTTGTCATCTCATCTAGGCTAAGTGAGGAGGAGAAGAAGAGATTGTTAGGTGTACTGAGGATGTATAAGGGGGCTATTGCTTGGAGACTCTCTGATATCCAAGGAATTAGTCCTGCTTATTGTACACACAAGATACTCATGGAGGATGAGTACAAGCCGGTAGTTCAACCTCAAAGGCGTTTAAATCCGAATATGCAAGAGGTTGTGAAGAAGGAAGTGCTGAAGTTGATGGATGCAGGCCTGATTTATCCCATCTCGGATTCATCATGGGTGAGCCCTACTCAGGTTGTCCCTAAAAAGGGAGGGATGACAGTCATCACAAATGAGAAGAATGAGCTCATTCCATCTCGCACGGTCACAGGGTGGCGAGTATGCATCGATTATAGGAAACTTAACGATGCCACCCGGAAGGATCACTTTCCCCTTCCTTTCATTGACCAGATGTTAGAGAGATTGGCGGGACAGCAGTTTTACTGCTTCTTAGATGGTGTTTCAGGGTACTTCCAGATCCCCATTGCACCGGAGGATTAGGAAAAGACCACATTCACGTGCCCCTATGGCACCTATGCTTACCGTCGCATGCCATTTGGGTTATGCAATGCTCCTGCCACATTTCAAAGGTGCATGGTAGCCATCTTTCAGGATATGATTGAATCATCCATGGAGGTGTTTATGGATGACTTCTCAGTTTATGGTGATTCTTTTGATGTATGCTTGGAGAATCTTGAGAAGATGTTGAAAAGGTGTGTAGAGACTAAGTTGATGCTCAATTGGGAGAAGTGTCACTTCATGGTGACCGAGGGAATAGTGTTAGGTCATAAGATTTCGAGAGCGGGTATTGAGGTAGATAAGGCGAAGATAGAGACCATAAGCAAACTCCCACCACCTTCTAGTGTCAAAGCCATTAGGAGTTTCCTTGGTCATGCGGGTTTTTATAGGCGGTTTATAAAGGATTTTTCCAAAATCACTAGGCCTATGACCCATCTTCTAGAAAAAGACTCCCCGTTTTTGTTTGATGAGGAATGCATGAAAGCATTTAAATTCTTGAAGGAGAGACTTGTGAGTGCTCCTATCTTAGTAGCCCCCGATTGGAGTTTGCCCTTTGAACTCATGTGTGATGCTAGTGACCAAGCCGTTGGGGCGGTCTTAGGGCAAAGGAGAGATAAGCATTTTCACCCAATATACTATGCTAGCAAAACTCTCAATGATGCTCAAGAGAACTACACTACCACCGAGAAGGAGCTTCTTGCGGTAGTGTTTGCTTTTGACAAATTCCGGTCATACTTAGTGCTTTCAAAGACCAACTGATCACTCGGCTTTGAGGTTTCTTTTTACAAAGAAAGATGCGAAACCTCGCCTCATTAGGTGGATCTTACTATTATCGGAATTTGACATTGAGATCAAAGACAAGAAAGGGGCTGAAAATGTTGCGGCCGATCATCTTTCCCGGTTGGAAGACCCAGAGAGGAGTGAGATTCGTGAGGAGGAGATTGGTGATAGGTTCCCTCACGAGATGATCGACTTTGTAGAGGCGGAGAAACAAGGAATGCCATGGTTCACCGACTTGGCAAATTTCCTTGCTCATGGAGTGGTAATTGAAGGAATGACCGCTCAACAAAAGAGGAAATTCTTTAGAGATGCGGGTAAGTATGTTTGGGATGACCCGTATCTCTATCGTGTTGGAGGAGATAGGATCCTTAGGAGGTGCGTTAGTAGGAAGGAAGGCCCAGACATTTTAAGACATTGCCATGAAGGCTTGACGGGTGGACATCATGGACATCACTCCACCGCCCAAAAGGTTTTCGATTGTGGATTCTATTGGCCTTCGGTGGTGAAGGATGCACTTGAGTTTGTTAAGAAGTGTGATTCCTGTCAACGCACCGGCAACATCTCATCTAAGGATGAAATGCCTCAAAACCCCATTCAAGTGTTGGAGGTTTTTGATGTTTGGGGCATTGATTTTGTAGGACCTTTTCCTTTATCTAAAGGGAATAGGTATATACTCGTGGCCATAGATTATGTGTCAAAGTGGGTTGAGGCTCAAGCCTTGCCTACAAATGATGCCCGAGTAGTTCTCAAGTTCCTTAAAAAGTTGTTTAGTCGGTTTGGAACTCCTAGAGCCTTAATTAGTGATCGTGGCACGCATTTTTGTAACACCATGTTAGAAAAAGCATTACAACGCTACGGTGTCACTCATCGTTTAGCGACTGCTTATCATCCTCAAACAAGCGGTCAAGTGGAGAATGCAAACCGAGGAGTGAAACGAATACTTGAGAAGACGGTAGGGAAGAGTCGGAAGGATTGGTCCGACAAGTTAGACGATGCATTGTGGGCGTTTAGAACGGCTTACAAGACACCCTTAGGAACCACACCATACATGGTCGTCTATGGCAAAGCATGCCATCTTCCCGTTGAGTTAGAACATAGAGCTCTTTGGGCTCTCAAGACGGTAAACCTTGATCTTACCGAGGCGGGTAGGAAAAGGTATTTTCAAATTCATGAGCTAGAAGCCCTTCGTGATGCGGTTTATTCACGATCATTGAGCATTAAAGAGAAAACCAAGTCATTGCATGATAGGAAGTTGAAGGGTTTGAAAGAATTCAAGAAGGGAGATCGGGTTTTACTTTACAATTCCCGATTGAAATTGTTTGGAGGAAAGTTGAAGTCCAAGTGGACGGGTCCATATGTGGTTGAAGAAGTGTTTCCATATGGAACCGTTGAGCTACAAAATGAAGCTGATGGGAACACTTGGAAAGTGAACGGTCATAGATTGAAACACTACATCGGAGGACCGATAGACGAGAATGAGGAGGGGGAAGAGATCCTCCTAGAGAAACCCGAATGAGAGCAATAGTGAAAGGTTCTTGGGTGAAACCCAAGTGTATAATATGTAAATGTCAAGTTTTAGAGTTTTTAATGCATTTCTTAGGTGTTTTTCGTATTTTTCTTCGTTTTTCGTTGTTTTTGTTTTTCGTTGTTTTCGTTTTTCGTTTTTTTTGTGTTTTCTTAAGTTTTGCAGGTTTTTAAGCATTTGGATGCAAGAAAGATGGAATAGAGGCACCAGGTATGTTTTCTTTACTTAGAATTTATTTTTGATGTTTAGGAAGGAAAAAGAGGTGAAAATTTGGCTAAGGCATGGAATCCTGGAAAACTTTCTGTAAAAAGTGCCACGTCGCGCTATGCGAAAAAATCTGGAGGACCTGTCGCGCTACGCGAGATCCTTGGTCAATAACGCGGGTCAACATTTTGTCGCGCTACGCGACAAGTGTTAAGAAGGTTGTCGCGCTACGCGACAGGTACACAGACGGGTAAAAACCCCTTTTGATTCGAGCCCTAACTCATTTTACCCCAAAACACTATCCCTCTCACTCCGGCGACCCCCTCATCCGCACCCACCACCACCCTTCGACCACCCTCGGCCGATTACCATCATCAACCGCCACCACCGAGCATCACCATCACCATCACAACCCTAACCCATACCCCTGCTGCCGCCGGCCATAACGCTCCGGTAACCACCACTATTCACCAATTTCGGGCTGAAGCAACAAGGCACAGAAATTTTCATCACTTCTCCTTTCTTTCACGTGTTTTCCAGTCGTCTCTAAGGTAATGTGGCACTTCCACTTCATCTTTCGTGCATTAGATTTGTTTTTGGTAATTTTTAGTTTAGTTTGGTTAATAATTTTTAGCTTAGTTCAGTGTTTATGGCTAGATATGCTTATTGGGTCTTTTTTATGCTTACACCTTCGTGATTTAGAACTGAAAATGACCATTTGGGTTTTTGAAGAGAAAAGCTAATTAATTTTCAAATGGGATTTTTACAAATGGCTTTGAATAGGTGATTTTGCTTGAATGGAAGTAAGTGACTTGGTCATGTTAATCGTTGCTTTGGTTATTTCTTTTGTTGACAATGACAAATGTTTGGAATGGTTCGTAAATTGTTCTTGTGTTTGTCTTTGTTGTGATTTGAAATGATAATGTCCATCGAGGGGTTATTTGTGAGAAAGTTTGCTTCTGGGATTGTTATTGGAACTTTTTGGACATTGAATTTGTAACCGCAAATGAAATGCTATACGGTTACCTGTTATTTGGTTTTATGCTAACATTGCAGCTTTCCTTTTTATCTAACTTTGTTTTTCAGATATGTCGGGAGCTGAGTCTTCCAGAGCTGCAGGAAAGAGAAAGAGAGGGCCAGTTCCAAGGCCCAGGGGAGAACCAGGCTCGCCAGTTCAGTTTCAGAGGGAGGAGCGAACCATTAGCTACTCTGATGTGGAGAGGGTGCCTAGCATTAGGCCTAGGAGGATTAGGGAGCACACTCTGCTTAGTTTTGATTTAGGGACATTTGAGAGTCAGCGACTTGATAGGTTTATATCTTTAGAGCTCCTTCACCATAGGAATATCGATTGGGAGTTGCTAGATCAGTTGGGTCAGAGAGATAGGATAGAGAGACTTCTAGGGCCACGGTGGACTACCGTTCTAGCCTGTGACTGGCCTCAGTACAAGGAGCTGGCCCTAGAGTTTCATTCGACTTTTATGTATGATGATTCTGAGTTTGATTCGATGGATGCAGTATCATTTGCTTTGGGGAGACGAGTGTATGAGATGTCCATTCCACAGTTTGCTGTGGCTACTGGATTTTATACTGAGGAGGAGGTGATGTTACCTAGGTTTACTACTTGCCTTAGAGGTGCATCTAAGAAGAATAGGGAGTGTTGTTTATCTGAGGCGGATCTTAGTGATTTCTGGGCTACTATAGCAGATTCTCCATTTTCCACCAGCATGGTGGAATCTGAGATTAGGGATCCAGTTCTGAGATACATTCACAGAGTTTTAGCTTGTACGGTGATTGGTAGGTATTCAGGAGAGGAGAAGGTGAACTGGATGGACCTATTTTGTTTGTATTGCATGGTGAGAGGCAGGGAGGCCAATGTGGCATGTGTGATGGCACAGTCGTTTGCTAGAGGTAGGCGTGGAGGTGGTAGAGCGAGACTTGACATGTAACATCAGTGCCGGAACCGTCGCCGGAACAGTGATCTTAAACAGTATCAAGAACAGTAAACAGGTACGAATCATACACATTTCCGTAATTTTCATATTCATATCATTTATCATTATCATGGTGAGTTGTCATAGAACAGTTTCAGAAACATTTAACAGAAAACACCGTTCAGAGCAATGGTTCTTGAGTCGGATAATTATCTGACAATATAAAACCATCATGTGATTATTTGCTTAGGAATTATTATGTATAAACGTATGTGAGGCTTTACAGAACAAAACACACGAATATTGTTACGTGAATGCTAAATTGACGGGTTATTCGTATAGGTGACGATCTGTACGGATATATCTGAAAGTTTAACGTTCTGAATGATATTCTATAATTAGAAAACAAGATTGAAAGTTATAGTTATCGCCGTGTTTGTACGGGTGACGATCCGGATGAATACGCGCGACAACCGTACAATTCGATTTAAACAGTTAATTATGTTTTAAATATTAAAATTAAATAAGAAGATATTAGTTAATTTATTAGGAATCACAACCTAGAACAAGTGAAAGATTTCTAATTTTATAACCGTGTCGTTTTGTCGCGAAAACTACGCGATCCGGAAATTTTACGCGAAACCGAACGGGACCAAGTAACCGGAATTGGTGGAATCACTTATTATGGCATTAAATGACCATAACCATTTTCACCAACCCACTTCTCTCTCTAAATTCGTCCTACCCTCTCTCTCTCTAGTTCTTCACAAGAAAGCCATCTTCTTTCTAAGATTTGGAGGCTTAAATCTCGTTGGATTCAAGTGTTCTAGGCATCAAGACGTTCCTCTCAACACGTAGATCACGGGAGTACAACTCATTCAAGGTTCCCTCCACGAAATCTAAGGTAAAAGTTTGTTTTATTTTCGGTTTTATTAGGGTTTTCACGACTTAGGAGATTTTGATATCAAGATCGATACTCAACACTTAAAAACTACTTAGATGAAAGTGTATATAAGTTAGGTATTGTTAGGAATGGGTTATAACAGATTGTAGCCGCAAACAAGGAGGAAATGTTGCAGGTTCGCGGAGCAAGGGGCTGATCGGAGAAGACAGGTTCGCTGGCCGAACCCTACACGAACCACAAGATGCAGCCGAACCCTGCATGGTTCCTGCAACGAACCCTGCTTCATTCTGGACATACCTGCAACGAACCCTGCTCCCAACTGACCACCGAACCTATATTTCCACGAACTCTCAAGGGACGAACCCAATTTAGGCGAACCTTAGTTCACGAACCCAAGGAGGGTTCCAGCCGAATCTTACAATTCAGACGAGTCTAAACATCACGAACCTAGGACACACGAACCCTTGCATGGCCGAACCATGGCCATGCAACCCACGAACCATGACGGACCGAACCTTATGGGTTCGTTTAACACCATTGGAGCCGAACCCTAAGTCAATATAGCATAGGTTCGCTGCCCTGGACATCTGTCGAACTTAGGGGTTGTTTAATGTGGTTACTATGGACTAGAATCAAAGAGACTAATGCTATAACTTAGGAGAACGAGTAGTGAGCCATTAAATTTAGCCATCTTATGGGAAATTGATCATATAATTTGCATGCAATGAGTGCATGGGGATAAATCATATATACATGTGTGTTGGAATAACAAGGATGAAACCCTAATCATGCATGCGCATGTAGAAATAAATGTTGAACCTAAGATTGATTAACAATAGGTTAAAAAAAGGGTACTAAGCTCAAGGGAATCAAAAACACAAGTTGGAAATCAAATAGAAATCAAAGAAGTTCAATTGGGCCTAAGTGGGCCCAATGGGGCTTAATTAAGCCCATCATGTATTAAATGATTTTGACTTAATAATTGATTTAATTGGAAGTTAAATTGTAATGTTTTGATTTAAATTACTTACTTTGAATTAATTGATTTGAAACTTGTTATAAAATAGACGATTTAATTGTCTGGAATTTGTTTTAAAAACAAAGGAAACTCTGCCGAAATTTTCTAAAATATAAAAGTAAGTTATTATAATTAATCATGGGAATTGGGATCATAAGAAGGGGTAACTAAGGTAGATTAGATCTTAGATACACTTAGAGATTAAGACACTTAGTTGCACACACGACAAGATCAAATTTTAGGCACAACGACTACTATGCGTACTTATTGTATTCGAATTCTTATAAAATAACTCAGGAACTGAAGATACTTAGCTTACAAACAAGAGTGCGCATTCTGTGATAGTACATTAGACATCAACACAGGTGAGTTCATTGCCCCTTTTCTAACATTTTTGTTTTAAAACGCGGGGCTGAGAAGCATGCGTAAACTGTTTATTTAAATTGTTTACTTAAATGCTTTTAAATTATATGTTTTACATATATATAAATGCTATCCTAGACTATGTCTAGGAAGATTTTGTGCAGGTTTTGCTAACCGATTTACTTATATATTAAGTGAATAATCGAGTTAAACTAAACTTTTCAATAAGTCAAAACATTTCAATGAAATCAAATCAAACATTTTGACAAATCAAGTGGGTGAATTCAAGGAATCAAATCAAACATTTTGACAAATCGAGTGGGTGAATTCAAGGAATCAAATCAAACTTTTTGACAAAACAAGTGTGGGACTTCAAAGAAAACAAATCAAACAATCTTTGCAAAGACAACAATCAATGTTCTACAAATCAAGTGTTTGTTGAACAATGAATCAAGTGTACAATCGATCAATGAATCTTGTATTCTATGATCAACACATCAAGTACATCTTGTGACAAAATCAGTTGAATCAATAAATCATTTTCAAGGGAAAGTCTGGGAAATATCAGAGATAGCATACGCCAAAAACATGACGAAACATAAAATCCTGCATTTCAAGAAGTCCTAGCTAGACCGTTTGACTTGTAGGTCGTATGTTTGAGGATATTTACAGTTTCCCTAACTACTAAGTACCTAGATTGACAGACTAGTCTACTCGAGTATGACCACAGGCCCCAATCAATAGGACTTAGATTTTATTAAATGTTTATTTATTTATTTAATTAAGCATTTATAACTGTTTATACAATTTTTATGGTTGATCATATTGTGTGATGAACTTATGAAATCAACATGGATTTCAAATGATTATAATTACAGGAACAACAAACAGAAGAACTTGTGGGTTGTGTTAAGGGTAAAAATGCTTAATTATCATTAACAACAGTGTCATATGTATATTAGTATGTGGTGGGATGTTGGCTAGGGCTTGTCCCTTACATATGCCCTATATATAAGCATACCGATGTGGATATTACATGTGGTGTTAATGAGGTTAGGGTCTTTACCAAAGGAGGTTTCAAATCATTTTCAATTACTGAAACTATATGAACTCACCAACCATGTGTTGACTTTTATTTTTGCATGACTTCTCAGGTGACGAACAGGTTAATTAGGAAGTCATTTCTTTTGGACTAGGACTTCATATAGAAGACTAGTATTTTGGACCTGCATACTTTTGAAGACATCATTATACAAATTATTTTGTATATCTTGTGTAAATACAAGATAGTCATTTATTGATGTTTTACAATATATTTACATTGTTAAATTATAAACGATACTGCTGTAATTTAACTTTGTAATTCTATTATATTTAGCATTTCTCGTTTATGTCATGTGCAATGTAAACAATCTGATCACTTCGATTATCACTCACGATATCACGCCCCGGGAACCTTCCGCCCGTCGGGGAAACCCGATCCTACCCCGCCGGCTCGGGGTGTGACAGATGAATTCCACTCCAGCGCGGCTGGCTAATCCCACATGGGTTGAGTAAGGGGAACAAAACTTCCTTATAAGAGGGAGTGGAGACCTTCTCTATTGGACGCGTTTTGGGCTTAGTTGGCTGTGGAGCACATGAAAACTCCACAGTTAAGCGTGCTCAGGTGGCAGCAATCCAGGGATGGGTGACCTCCCTGGGAAGTTTTCACCCGGGTAACCACAAGCAAATCCGTGAGCCCGGTGGGCAGAGCGGACAATATCCAATACGGCCGGCTGTTACAGATGGTATCAGAGACAGGGGCCGAATCCATGTGATCAGCGGGGACGCTGATTCCCCAGTGGGGGAGGAATTCCACTCCAGCGCGGCTGGCTAATCCCACATGGGTTGAGTAAGGGGAACGAAACTTCCTTATAAGAGGGAGTGGAGACCTTCTCTATTGGACGCGTTTTGGGCTTAGTTGGCTATGGAGCACATGAAAACTCCACAGTTAAGCGTGCTCAGGTGGCAGCAATCCAGGGATGGGTGACCTCCCTGGGAAGTTTTCACCCGGGTAACCAAAAGCAAATCCGTGAGCCCGGTGGGCAGAGCGGACAATATCCAATACGGTCGGCTGTTACATGACATGGGACCGTACATTTATAGGATTGCTGAGTTTTTAGGAGTATTTGATAGATACCGAGCTGATTTGATGACTGTAGGGCCTGTGACCACCTCGATTACTTTGAGGGACCTACGTAGGGCAGATATTTGTGAGGTAGACGACCCACCGAGATGGGCAGGTTATGTTGAGGGACCACAGGTGATGCCACCACCAGGGTCTGAGGCAGCCGATGTTGTGATGGGTTCGGTTCCCACTCATCGTCAGAGGCCTATATTTCGGAGAGTCCAGCCGCCCAAACAGTACCCATTTAGGGAACCCATTCCTGACCCCCTTACTTTGGAGTCTCTGTGTGCCAGGATTGATGGTTATCATGAGCAGCACAGAGATTGGTTTTTAGCAGGGCAGAGGAGACAGGAGGACGCGATGCGTTATCTGATGACATCCTTACACATTGAGATCCCTGAGTTCTACAGAGCACCTGATCATCAGGATGAGCCAGGAGGAGATGCTGCAGATGATTAGTGTGGGGATGTTTATGGGTTCTTTCATTTTGGTTATGTTTTGTCATGATCTTCTTGTACATGTGATACTTTGCATCAGTGGTTGTATTTGGACATGATCTTGGTTATGATATTATTATATTTTGGATGCATTGATGGTTGGTTGATCTTTGTTTTGTCCAGATCTTATTGTTTGTGTATGGCATGTGAAGCAAATTGTAGCTTGTGGAGATTATTGGAAAGACTGGCACTCGACAGTCTCATTTTGTAACCAGCTAAGTCATTTTTATTCATTTATTTCTTTTTGTTTTCCCTTTTCTTTACATTGAGGACAATGTCCAGTTTAAGTGTGGGGATGGGTACTTGTTTTAATTTTGTTTACTTGTTTTAATTTTGTTTAGTTAGTGTGTAATTGAGTCGAATTTTTTTTTATTTTTTGTGTATTTTACATCTTTAGCTTAGATCTTTCTTGTTCCTGGTTAATTTGGTTGCAAAAGCGTGATGGGAAATGATAAGAAAGTTTGGTTTTATGGAATCTTTAATAGTTAACTGGTTTGGTTTGGGTTATATGCTTTGGTTATGGGATGTGTAAGTAGGCTCAACTGATTGTAATTGTCCCTTAAGATTGGTATAATTTGACTTAAATGCATGATTTTCATGGGAAACATCTTGGGATTTGGAATTAATGAAACTGTTTTCTAGTTGTAAATGAATCTTTGCATAATAACAAATGAGAGTTTTTGAAAATCTGATTTTTGTTTGGCACATAAGTACTCTTTTTATGAGAATAAATCCGAGTTTTATGGCGCCTCCATTTCACCAAATAAGTTGAGCTAAAAGAAAAAAATAAAAGAAAGAATTTGGATGAAAACTTATGTGTCACACGCCGGGTTGCAGCCTGGTTGAAACACCACTGAGTTAAGTTCAATGTGTAAAAGAAAAATGCTCACGCTTTCATCTGCGTTCATTCATAAAAATCTGATTTGAGAAATTTCTTGTTAGTTTATATGTAAGGATGACTTGAAAGCCAGAATCCAGGATTGATTTGGTTTTAAATTCCTAAGTGTGAGTCTAATGAAATGAAATGTAGGATATGAATATAACGAACCATGATTAAGGGATTGAGAAAATCAGTATGGGTTTAATGGGATAACAATACTTGCAATCTTTTCCGAAGCAGTTAATCTTGAATTAATAAGGTTAATTGTGCAGAAATTATTTCATCTTGCTGTGGTCCCAGATTTTTGCATAAGTCTTTTCCAGGGACGAACAAGAGATAAGTGTGGGGATGTGATGTGTTGTAAAACACATCTGTTTTTCTGCTTGTTTTTAATTCGTTTTGTGCAGTTTTAATCAATTTTAGATTCGATTGATGCTGGTTCTTCACATTTCTAGAATTTAATGTTTGCAGGTTATAAACACATCATTTTGGCACAAAAGATCAAGAAAATGAGTGTCCGGTTGAACGAGAACAGATACAAAAAACAAAGAAAGGAGGATTCTGGATTTTTCAACTCCTCGCGCTACGCGAGGACCACAGGAAACCCTGTCGCGCTACGCGACAGGTGGAAATGACAAATTTACCCCTCACTTAATGATGCCGGTTGACCCGACTATTTTGTCGGGT
The DNA here is from genome assembly GCA_009363875.1 of Mikania micrantha. Classification (NCBI taxonomy): domain Eukaryota; kingdom Viridiplantae; phylum Streptophyta; class Magnoliopsida; order Asterales; family Asteraceae; genus Mikania; species Mikania micrantha. The sequence continues at coordinate 44,667,758 of CM018685.1, read as the reverse complement.
AGTGGAACCCGTCGCGCTACGCGACGGGCATGGAGATACATGTCGCGCTACGCGACAGGGTTAAAAACTCAGAAAATCAAGTTTATGATTTGGAAAACGGCTGAGGGCGCACACATTCGATTTTGGGACGATCAGAGGCAATATTGGAGGCGACCAAGGAGTTCTGGAAGGCAAGTAAGGCAAGATCCATCATCGGGAAGCCCTAGGATTGCAAATCGAAGGGTGTAATCACGATCGGTTCTTATTCTTGTTTTGTTTTCTATTCGTATGATGTTTTGCTGTGGTTTATACATTAGATCTTTCTGTTTATTCATGATTACTATTGGCTAAACCTTTTGAACTACCTAGGGTTTTATAATTATGCATGTTTGTTAGTAATACCGATTGATTGTGGAACAAGTTTGGATTTTTAATGGTTTATGATTTGGTTTTTAATTCTTGGATGTGGATGAATGTTTATGATGTTTGTGATCTGATTATTATGTCCTCGTATGCTTTGGCGAATGTCTTTCGTGTAATGAGCGTATGTTAGGTCATTTACTTGGTGTTCTTGATTTTTGGATGTGTTACTAGACGTAGTAATTCATAGGAATAATAATTGGATCATAAACGATTTAAATGTTTAACCAAAGTCAATAGCTGTGAAGTGAGGATTTGTTAGCATATCTTGCATGTTTGAATACTAGTTAAAGTCTTTGTGAAAAGACTAAGATTAGGGTAGTAAAACATAGTATTGTATGTTAAGTTCAAGATGAAGTTCCTTATTGTCCTTTACATGTGATGTATTGAAACTATCATTACCGTGAGGAAGATGGTTTTTAGGACATACCATTAATGGGTTGGTTAACTTGTGAGAGTAATTAACATAAACCGGTGTTTAAAATACTTGTAGGCATTTTAGTTGAAATCTTTAAAAAGGGTTAAAGAATATCTAATCTGTTAATGAGTTAATATTCAAAGATCCTGGTTCCATGACTAGTTCCATAATCAATCTAAACATTTCAAACATGTGTAAAGTAAACCCTAGGTAGTCATTTCATCATTCGTGAATTCTAGTTGTATTTGCTCCTTATTAAGTCTTGATTTGATTATTCTAAATTGTTAATTTTAATTTAAGTAGTTAATCATAAAACCCCCCTTTTAAACATTTAATTTAATTTAAGTTCTTTGTATAGATAAGTCATTGAGTCTAGTTGTTGCAGTCTGTAGAAGTCTGTGGGTTCGATATCCGGACTTACTTTTGTCTTGCTACATACGATAGGTACACTTGCCTGTTGGTAGCTTAGGTTTTAGAGAGTCTAGAGTATTACTTAGTGTCTAGGATAGTTTTAATTTTTATTAGTTTTAGTAAAGCTACTTTACACACAACAGTACTCAATTTTGTTTTTTGTACTGAATTTTTGTTTTAATGTTTTTAACATTTCACATGTCAAATTTTTATTAGTTTATACTTTTCTTAGGCAAAAACATGCCATGCTAACCAATTACGACTCGCGTCATCTTTTTGTTCATGGGTTTGACTTTAAAGTTAGTTTCATATCGTTTTAGGTTTGTGTAAATTTTTAGGTTCATGTTAATTTGAACCCATAACCCATCAACATGACTTGTTTAACACCTCTATACGGGTGAATCGGGGGCACCCTTGCCCTAAATCCGTATTTGGATAAGTTTCATTTGCAAACAAATATATACTCAACTCAAATTAGGAAAAAAAACACATTCGTAAGTTTTTTTATGTTACTTATGTGAACAATAGTGGGCACCAGTGTTTTCAAATCCGGACCGGATCGACCAGTCGGACCTGGTTTTGGCTACTAAGACGGTCTGGTTATGTGGTCATAACCGTTTTGGGGCGTACCGGCTTATTCGACCAAAAAACCATCCAGTTGAACCGTTCTTTAGTTATATAATATTTGGATTATTTTTACATATTTAAGTTGGTTTGTTACAAAAAAAGTTAAAACATTCGACGTACCTATGGATAGGGGCGGATGTAATAAGGCGGCACCGATGTCCCCGGACAGCATCGATTTTTCAGCGTATATGGACATTTTATGAACGGTGTTTTCAAGTGACATCATTGGTTTTTAGACTAGTGACATCAGTGGTTGCAACGGTTAGTGTTGAAAGAATTTTTTCTTAAATGAAGCATGTGAAAACATAATTACGTAAGAGGATGATAGATGAGTACTTGAATGATTCTAGCATTTGTTATGTTAAAAAAGAGTTATTCAACCAAGTGTTCGGTCGAAGATGTAATGCAACATTTTTAAAAGATGAAAACTTGTAGGGAACAACTATAAGTATATTCATTTTAATTTGTAAAACCTATCGAATTTATATTATGTGTTTTTTAATTCTATTCACGATTTTGAATTGATCGGTTTTTATTATGTGACGAGCATTACCTGACCCGAACGGTAGAACCGAGTCAAAAAATTTTAAGTCCGGTACTATAAAATTAGAGCATACAAAGACAGTGACATCACTAGAAAAAAATCCTGGATCCGTCACCGCCTATGGATTATATTATAAAATTATAAATGTTAAGATGAGACCAAGAAAACACAAGAGACGGTAGAAAAATTAAGTAAATAAATATAAAATGACTCAAATGAGCTTTTAAAAATATAAATTAACATGTGTTGAAAATATGAGATTTTAGTGGTATGGGATTGGATTAGAAGGTACGAGAGATAAAACAAACGTTAAAGTTTATAATTTATTAGATTGCCCCGAATAAAATCACGTGCCTTAGCTGCCATGTTGCCGTACGACTTGAACTCATATGCCACCTCAAATTAATACAAACTTCATAAATCAACAATTTTTATTTTGTTATTTATAACGAACACACACTTCAAACGTTTCTATACCTTTGCTTCCAAAATTATCAATTTTATCACACAAATCTATCAGTTATAACAAATAAATATTTCTATGAACATATATCATGTTCTTAAAACGCTTTAAAACTGCTTTCGTGCTTCTCTCATACTAAATATTTGATATTTTTTTTTTAAATTTTTAATTTTTTCTCACTTCTATTAAATAGTAATAATTTGATTCAATTTGGTAAATAGTATGATTACTTTATAAGTTATATTTTTATAAACATCTTTAAGAAATATATGCTATAATATTTAAAATTATTAAAATATATATATATTTAACATATGTAATACACTGATTTTTAACCTAATCATTACACACATGAATTTTACTCGTGCCTTCGTTGGCGTTATGATTGAAGGAAAAAAATTCAACCTGTTTTTCCGGGTAGTCCGGTTCTAAAACTAGTTGTACTTAAGGCTGTCAAAACGGGTCTTAACGGGTTTTAACAGGTTCCAGACGACGCGATTAATGAAAATATAAACATAAAAACGACTTGTTTAACACTTAGTTTGGTGATTTAAGCATGACAGTTCTCTATTTTATATAACAAAAAAGAAAAATGATGAAGTTTAGCCTCTTAATTTTGATTATTTTTAAAAATGTAAAAAATCAAATAGTAATTTTTTTGCTAAACAGGTCTAATCGTGTCTTAACAGGTACCAATTTTGCCAGCCCTAGTTGTACTATCATTATTTACCTATGTGAATAAAAGGTGATATACGTCTGTTTTGTGAATTCAAGCCTAAAACGTTTGAGCCTTTAGTTTTAAACATTTTTACTAGTAAATGAGTTGATGAACCAAAAAAAAAAAAAAAAAAAAACTCATTTGTTGAAGGGTGATTCTAATTAGTATAGAGAGACTTCCTTTCTTTTTCACTCAAATCTTCTGCAATCTTGTCAGTAAATCTTTCTTCACATGTTCAAACCAAACATTATTATTATTATAATTATTATAAAAACCAAAAACAAAGCATGTGACTTCAGGGAGATAAAAGAAAAAGATTCACAAGATCAAATATGTACACAACTTTGTCACACTTGATTTAGTTAGACAAGCATTAGGACTAGAATCAAAACTACATTAGGTTAAAGAAGCCAGTGTACCATACTAAATTTCATAGAAAAAGACAGTCTTGCACTTCTGGTATGCTCTTTGGCATTGGGAGAGCTTTAACATACATTTCAAGATGCGGTCTTCGAGTAGGCGAGGATGCTGATGCTGACGATGATGTGGCATCCATAACCATTGGCCTTGTAACCGTTGATCTCCGAGTATGAAACTTAGCAAAACGGTTGATGAATGATAGTTTCTCCAAATCTCGAGAACCCATCTTTACTTCAAAGAGTAATGACCCTGCTTTCTCCAACCTTGATCACCATTTTAATATTAGTTAGTAAAGCTATGCGCTATGTTTCATTGGAAGCAGCCTCTCTATTCCTACGGAGTAGAGGTAAGGCTGTCTACATCTTACCCTCCTTAGCCCTACCTAAGCCCCTGTGTGCGGTGCGCTCATATAATGTATATATATGTGTCGACCTTCGAGAGGCAAAAGTAAAATTGCACTAATATTAACGTTATTTTACTTAATTTTTGTAAAAATAACATTAAATGCGTTGGTTAGTTTGTTAATCAGGCATCATGAGCTGGGGGTCTCATTGGAATCAACCTCTATTCCTACAAGATAGAGGTAAGGCTGTTTACATCTTCCTACCTTAGCTTTGCTAATGGTGGGATATACTGAGTACGATGACGATGATTACTAAAGCTATGCGTGTGTGTGTATGTACTAAAAGTTTACTTTCACCTCGAAACATCGACTTCCAGCCTCTTTGATCTATCAATGAATCCTTCTATAACTTTTATAAGATCCTGATCACTGCTACTTTTAGAAGTCATGTTTGTCTCTGCTGGCCTGAAAAGAAATTTCGAAGAAGAAAATAGTGTATATATAAAAATTTACAGGTTAAAAATGAGTATGAAAGTTCTTACGGTGCTGATTTAGAAGCATAATATGTCAAAGTATCACAATGTGTAATGGCATCTTCAGATAGAACAAAGGTTGGTGGGGGTTGAAATAACAGTTGCATAAGCCTTGTTGTTAAACTAAGTCTTCTTTTTTCATAACACGAATCCGTTATTTCGTCAATGTTCACCTGCAGTTAGAAATACACAGTTTAGTACATAAAAGTAATCAGATATTGGGTTGTCATGTCTTAATTGATTAAGTAACGGGTCGGGTTCAGGTAGACTGTTTCATCTTTTGAATTATGAAGGTTAGCCTATTACTTTGTTTATTTAATAAGGTTTACAACTTGCTCACTACTTGCCAACCTATCGACCCGTTTGACATGTTTAGATGCATGAATTAACATGTCTTGTTTATGTTACCTAATTTTAAGCGTGTCCAGGTTAGTGTTGATGTTTGGACACGAAAAATATATGGATCATGTTCGGGCTGAACAATTTAACCCTTCAACCCAACACGATGACCACCTCTATATAAAAGTTAAAAAACACACCTTTTCAGGTAATCGGCCTGTAGAATGTGCCCAAAGTTCAGGGGTGCTACAAGACATGAACATTATCAAAGATTAGGTACAAATAGGAATCATTTTAACTTTTCATTCAAGATTATATGATATGTCAAACACCTGATATCATGAAGCCTTGAAGATCCTTCTGTCACTTTTTTATTACATGGAAGACGTTTAACCGTGGAACGTTTTCTTTTCTTTGATTTTAAAACGCCTGTACGTTGATTAGCCACGTCTAACGACTTCAAATGAAGGGAAGATTGATTTCTAGTGTTGCTATTTGTAACAGAAGGATTCTGTTGCACAGGTGCATCCAACTGTTTATTTGACAATTTTTGACCATCATCTTGCTTTACTGAAACTATATGGGATGTCATACAATTCTGATTTAAAAACTGATCATTTTCAGATTTGGGACTTTGAGATGGTTTAGTGAAATGACCCTGCTGCATATATGAGCATAAACATGAGGTTATAATTCTTAAAAATCCTAACAGTTTTGTGCGTATACTCACCGTTACCAGAGGCATTTGACTTTGGGTGGTCAGCATCAAACCAAAATAAGGTGAATGAGCAGCATTATTCTTATTATCATATGATGGAGCAGATGCATCATCAGGTTCAGATTTAGGCACTCGATTTATCGAAACTGAATATGCATGTTCTTTGTCTACCTTGTGAAGAAGCTTAAACATATTTCCACTGGATTAAAAACAACAACATTGCACATAATCATTGATAATTTATAGATGACAAACAAAAAACACTAAAATCTTGCAAAAACCATGAATCATACCTAGATTTTGTGCCACATTCCCCTGTTTTCAGGTTTTCATCACTGCTAGAAGCTTCTGAAACTGCAGCCTGCATAAGAACCCCTGATCTCCCGCTTTGAATCGCACGAAAATCGCCCAAATTCTCTGTTTTTGGAAACAAGTTTCTACATTTTTCTGTTCCTAAACTGCTACCATCTTCCCTATTTGACAGTTTCTGATCAATAGAACCACTGAAGTGATTACCTATCAATGATTGACCAAAGATACCTGCTTGTTGACTTGTGTTCTTGGTCAACATATCAGCAGACTCACCAAACGGACTCTGAAAATTCGAATTTGCAAATCTCGAAAATCCACAAACCCAATTCGTGTTACCAAACATAAACATTTCTGAAGGATCACGAACGCGTATACCAGTATTTAAAACTCCAAATTGAGAACCAGATGACTGTTTTTCACGCGTTAAAGATAGCTGATTTATGGCATTTTGTCCTCTGAAATCATCAAATTCTTGATGTTTCTTGAGTTCTTGCCTATGCTTGAACATATTCCGTCTCTCAAACACTAAAATCAAGCAAAACCCTAATTACCAAATAAGAATTTCAAAACGAAGAACAAAATTTAGGGCAACTCAACACTGTAAAACCTCTGCATGAACACAACATTCAAAACGTTCCCACAAATAGAAAGATAAACTCAAACTATCCATGAAAATGACATGTTCTAGCCAGATTGAAGCTATAATTTAAGAAATAATTTCACAAGGGTTCGAAAGATTGTGATCCGGATGAAACATTTTGGGGATTGTTGAGAATGGTATAAATTTCTTACTCCGGTGAGTCTTCTTTGTTATGGAGATCAAAATGGACAATCTTTCTGCAACTGTAAACAGGGGCAGCTGAATGCATGTATATAAGTATATTATACACACGCATGTATGTATATACGTCTCTCTCTCACACACACACACACACTCTCTCTCTCTCTCTCTAAAAACGATGAGCGAGAAAGATGGTTAGATGGGTTCTTTGTTCCGCCAAAGCTAAGAAATTGATGGTTCTGGGTTCGGGTCTAAGCTTGGAGGGTTAGGTCCGAGGCTAAGGCTAGGTGGCAAGAGATGTAGGCGTGTTGAACACGCGCCGACGGTAGCCGTGGATGAAGTATTGGTGGGAAATGAACGGTTGATCTTTAAGAAAGGGGTGTTGGTTGATCTTGAATAATGGAAGGTTATGGTCCGTTCGATGAGCATACGCACGCGCTTCACGCTCGAACGAAACAACCGTCCTAACTCCTGCCCACACATTTCGTTCCGCCAAATAAGGCCGTACGGACCAACAACCCCGAGCCTCTTGTGAACAGTGTGTTTTGAACCGGACCGATGAACGTGAATCATATTTTAATTTTTATATTAAATTATTAATTTTACCCAGGAAACCTATAATAATTCAAATATATATAGTTGAATAAAACGTATTACATTTGATTCAATGTTTAAAAATTTGGAGAAGCCTTTAAACTATGGGTGTAAACGAGCCGAGTTGATCCCGAGCTCGTTAAGGCTCGAACTCGGCTCGTTTAGATATATTCGGGCTCGAGCTCGGCTCGGCTCGTTTAGATTTTATTTATTTAATTTATTTACTTTTTATTACTAATTTAATTATAATTATAATTATATTTTCTAAATTTAACATAAAATATTTGATTTAAATATATTTATCATACTTTTATATATAAAAATAATTAATTTTATAAATAAACACTTAATATAATAAATAAAAATTATGTAAACGAAAAGCTCGTTAAGGCTCGGGCTCGATAACTAAACGAGCCACACTTTTGGGCCCGGGCTCGGGCTCGGGCTCGTTAAGGCTCGGCTCGTTCGAACTTTTTACCGATCCGATCCCGAGTATTTCACGAGCTGCCTTGGTTCGTTTACACCCCTACTTTAAACTATAAAGTTTAGGAAATAAACTTGAAAGACTTTACATTGTCTGACGTATTATAAAATTAAGAAAACATCAAAAAGATCGAATTGATATATTAAAAAGCTTATACTTTATTATATACTTTATAAGAAAACTTGTTTTAAGAAAATATTTTTTAAAAATACTTATTTTTTTATAAAATTTGTATTTTTTTTCTAGAAGTATAGGTTTAAAATATTTCTTTTTATTTTAATATAGAATATTAGAAAAAAATTCATATTTTGTAAACGTTTGTTGAATTGTGTTTTTTAATAAAAGATTTATTTTGAATTTATTAAAACCTATTATTTTAATATTAAAAAGATATATAATAGTATTAGTCATTAAATTTATAATCTATATCTATATATATAACTATATTATATAATAAATAATGGTTTTAATATGACACTTGTCAACATTTTAGGTCACTTAAAGATTTTTTCCCCTCATCTCTCTCATAATAAATATTTCTATGCCATGTTTTTATTAAATTTTGATTTTTTTTATCTTCTTTTTCCTATTAAATATTAATGATTTTATTTAACTTATTAATAATATGATTAAATTATGAATCAATTCTTTAATTTTTTATAAAACTTCTTTGAAAAATATGTATTATGTTATTTAAACAAATAATTTTAAAATTCAAATATTTAACATGTGTAAATGTTTAATACATCCATGTAAAAAAGGTATAACTATTATTATTAGTATTAATATAATCATGTAAATTTAAAAAGATGTAATAAAATAATTTTAATTATGTAAATTCATGAAAACATAATTACAAAATCACATTATTTTCTATTCGCAAACTCGTGTATTACACGGGTCTACAACCTAGTTATTTAATAAAATTAAAATTGATTATCATTTAATATGAGAGATAATTAATTGAAAATATAAATAAGTGACATATGACAATAATGGTATAAGAGTTTGATACATGACAGTATAAGTCTAACAAATTGACATGTGTCAAAAAAATGTTTGATTATTAATAGGGTGAGTGTAACACCCCGACCAATGGTGGAAACATCGGGGCGGCATGAAGTTTAGATTGTTCATAGCACAAGGTATATAGTTGTAAATAAATCAAAAATTCCTCATTAATTTCAACATTCAATACATTGTTTTAAATTCCAAACCCTAACTATTACATCAAATGAATTTAAAACATCGAACATAAATAACATCATATCCAAGCTTAATATAGCTAATAGGCTTTTCCATATGAAACATGTTTAAAAATCAAGAGTCAACTACAAAGAGTTTGTGAGTTATCATAGGTTTAATCATATAACAAAATAGTTTAATAAATAAGTTAACACATGTGAATACAAAGCACAAATGCACAAAAATTGTCAATGAACAAACATTTGATCAGATAGTTAAGTTCGACCAGTAGGGAACAATCATCGCGAGTTTTTCCCAACTGAGCAAACCCATCCTGGGTAGGTGGTCAGTCCAATGGATCCATTATTGCTACCAATAAATAAGTTGTGATCAATGCAATGCTCAATAGATAAGTTCAAAACAACAAAGGCCAATTAAGCTAAGTTCACATGATTTAAAGTTAAGTTTAGTTCAAAGATAACATGTTTCACCCAAAAAGTTCAAAACAAGTAAAAGAGGGACTATGAAGACTCACCGTGATGTGTGAGATAACCTTTGCAATTGTTGTAAAGTATAGCTCAAAGTATGTTCACACAAATTCAATATCAACTTATATAGTTCATTAGGCATAAGTGTATGTTCTTATGTAACTATGATTTCTATGTAACACCTACAATCTAGATAGATCACAGAGTGTGGTTTTGTTCTAAGACGTTATTAAGTGTTTAGCAATTACTTTGTTTAAAATAACTTAGGTTTTATTGTAAAAGTTTGAATGTACATTTCAAACAAATTTTTACAAAGTTGAAATATTTAAAATGTAATCCATTCAAATTATTTAAAGATTAATAGAAATAGAAAGTTACTAAATAAGTTAGAAATGGTTTTAAAATGTATAAATTAAACAACTATTATTAAAAAGATTTATCTTGTTTAATAGTTTGTAAATAAGTTTAATAATATCGTTTTAAAATAAAATTTTAAATATTTGTAAATTATATAAGTTGAAATAAAAATGTTTTTGTTTAGATATCAAACATTTAAAAAAATGTAAAATCATTTATTTAAGTTGTAAACCAAAAATATGATTTTTATTACAGTGATTTTGGTTGTTTTTTTGTAATGTATATTATCATAAGTTGCTAAAATATATAAATAAAAAATATGTGTATATATATTTTTGTATAACGAACAAAAGTTTTATATAATGAAATGTTCAATTAAAGGATAGCTATTTGGAATTTAATATAACTACTTTGTATTATTTTAGAAATAAAGCCACTAATAACATATATCATGTATTGTAACATCACTGTATTTCGGGTTGTCCGTACATGTTTAATTGTACTGTTACGACCTGATATGATAACTATTAATGATAATGAATTATTGGATGTTATTACTGATATTGGTATACATATTGAGAATATATTATTATCTGCATAAACCATGGGAAGTTTAGTTGAAACTCAACTAAACAGAACCAGAGAGTTTATCGCAGTGAATTCACAGATTATGGATTGTGGTTTGGAATGGAAAGGAATTAGGAGTTTGTTATTGTTTGGTTACTAAATATAGTCAAGGACACATGATCATGATTTATCGAAATAGCGGTGGGACGGTGGCTGGGGCAGTTGCGACTGACCCCTACATATGCCCTATATATATGCATATTTCGATCTATCACGGATGTGTCAGTGATATGGTTTAGTGGGAGTTGGATTGGGAAATTATAATATTCAAGATAATTAAATAACAGAAGTATTATTTGAATTGATTACGCGATGGTGAGGTTACGAACATAATTTAAACGCGAATGTTATTTCAGAAATATTAACTTAATAATGTATTCGCGTCGGTGACGATTCACACGAATATAATTATTAAGAATAATATTCTAAAACGATATTCTATAAATTGTAAATCGAATCGAAATACGATATGAGCGTTGGATTCGTAAAGGTAACGATCTTTACGAATACGTGCGCAGGTAATGCGTTTCGACGAGATAATGAAATAATATCGAACGATATTAATTTAAGAAAAGAAAATTAATAACATTTATTAGGAATCACAACTTAAAACAAAACCGAATAAATCGTTCTATTTAAATAATTAATTGAACAAAATTAAACGAAACCTTTTACTAATCAACTTTATGTGAAACCATTTTATTAAAACGAAACGTAATCATTTAAACATTTTATGTTTTAAATATATTATACGATAAAAACCGAGCACTTTGTTATATTTTTACGTGAAATAAACGAGACCGGGCACGCGGGTATGATACACGATATAAGAAAGAAGATTTTTATCTTCTTCCTCATTCATTCACTCACCTCTCTCTCTCTAACCTACCAAAAACGCCACCTCTCTCCCTCTCTACCTTCTCTCTAGAATCTCATCTTCATCTCTCAACCATTTGGAAGGAGCTTGGTGTCAAAACGTTCGTGAGATCGAGTAGATAGTGAACCCACGAAGAAATTTGGAATTTGAACAAGTTTAGTAGGTAAACCTTGAACTTTACTTTTTGTTTTACACTTAAATATAACCTGTTGATTTCACTATCATTCTAAACGATTTCACATGTTGAAAACCCTAAAATGAACGTGTGTGAGTATGTGGAGACCATGAGTGACCTAGGGTGATGAAGGAGCTCGAGTATGATGATGAAGGCAACCAAGGAGGGCCTGGTTCGCGACTGGCCGAACCCCCTACATGTTGGCGAACCTGTGTTGTGGCCGAACCCAAGAGAGCCGAACCTCCATTGCGGCTGAGCTGATACCCATCATCAAACCCTAATTAGCCAAACCTTCACTGGGCGGGACAAAGTTCAGATGGCCGAACCTTATCCCCGACGAACCTATATTGGAAGAGAAAGGGGGGGGGGGAGCCGAACCTGCCCTGTGCATGGCAGTGAACCCTCTATTGATCGAACCTACATGTAGCCATAAACCCAAAGAGACGAACCTGAGATAAGAGCCGAACCTTTGGATGGCGAACCCTAATCCCACGAATCTATGCTCAGCCACGAACCAATGGTTCACGAACCTGGAGAATACGAACCATTTGGGCCGAACTTTGTTCAGCCGAACCCTTCTCATTTGGAACGAACCTGTGCTGCCATTTCCATCTGGGCCGAACCTAGGCTAGGGCTGGACTTGGGGAGCGACGAATCTAATGAAGCCAAACCTTAAGGTGGCTGAAACAAGGGGCAGCGAACCTAAGGGTTTAGGCGAACCTTCGGGCTGTTAAGTTTAAATCTTGTCGAAAAATGAATTAGCGATAAATGGGGAAACCTGATCATATATATATATATATATGCACATATATAACCATGCATGCATGAGCCACAATAGATACCACCTTTTATTAAATACATAAGTTAAATTTGGAAGTTATACATATAATGTGAATTTTTATGAGGATAACTTAAATATGATTTCATTAAACTTAAACTGGATTTTATAAATTAGATAATGGTGGTGGAATGAAGTAATCATGCATGTATGTATGGAAGTGTGTATGAATAAAGATAATATTTTCTTTTGGCATATCTATCTATGAGGAATATGCATACGGGTTCACAAGTAGTTATCAACATTAAATAGTGGAAACTAACAAGTTAAATCACATTTTTTATGATGATCAACGATAAATATTAGGTATTTCATTTTAACTTATAAATAAATAAACTAAGTTAAAGAGACATTAATGATAAAAAGTAAACACTTAAGGACACGTGATTTAAATGAAACGCATATACTTATGAATATGAAACGTACTACAATTACAGATTGTTGAGTTGCTTCTGATTTTGTATACGCGAGCGCGCATTCTACGAGAACACTGATTCTAAGGACTCAGGTGAGTTCTCATAACCTCCTTTTAAACCATTTTGTTTTAAACTCGGAGGTGGAACATGTATACCAATATTTAAAATATTATGTTGATAACACATGGATGACACCTGTTTATTGTTATGATATTCAGATTATTGGATTATCATAATTCCATGAGTTGTTGTTGTTGCCTCCGGTCATCCGCAATGATTGCATGTATTGTCACTATTCCATGGATCGTTGTTGTTGACTTTGGTCATCTATAATGATTGCATGTATTGTCACTATTCCGTGGGTCGTTGTTGTTGACTTCGGTCATATGCAATGATTGCATGTATTGTCACTATTCCGTGGGTCCTTGTTGTTGACTTCGGTCATCCGCAATGATACGTGTGTCGTTGTCATTGACCTTGGTCATTCACAATGATACACGTATTGTCACTTATACTAATTGAGAATATTGATGATTGAGATTGGTTGAATGTATATATGATTGATTATCTATGATTATTTGAAATATGTGACTGTGTGTTTGCGATTGTGTGTTGGGTTATGTGTTGGACTATCTCGCATGTGCTCATGTGGATTTTCTTAGGAAATTATAAACTTTTATAATCATTTTGTAAAACATTTTTAAATATAAAAAACATATGATTATCCACCAACTACTTTGTAGTTGACACTTGATTTTTCCATATGTTTCAGGGAACGAGGAGAAGTAAGTAGGGCATGATAGCTCTACATCTTTTGGACATCATCACATAGGATTCTTCGACTTAGCTAAAATAACTGAAATTCTGAAGACTAGAATTTAGTTAGTTAGCTAAATCTTTTGTTTATTTGATGTAACTAATTCATGCTGAACATGATTTTTGATGTAATTAATTTGGTTGATTAATTGATATGTGATGAATTAATTAGATGCCCACGAGCTTATGAACAATCTACACATCACTCGTGGCATCCCGACGTTTCCGCCATCGGTCGGGGTGTTACATGTATGTTTTATTCAGAATAAAATAAATAAAAGAATCATTATATATAAATATATATATATATACATTAAAATATTTTTATTTCATATATTTATATATTTATATATATATTTATTTATTTCCAGTTTATAAAATTGAATTTAAAAAAATTTCATGTGAAAACAAAAGTTAAAAATGAGTTTTAGATTAAAAGATAAAAAATAGTCCAAAACCGATTTAACCCGGCTGGACAAAGGTTCGAACCCGCGACCGTCGCTTCAAGTAAGATGTGTTTTACCGGTTGATCTAAAGGCCTGAGCCGCGAAAGAACTCGATTAAAATTAGATTTAACATGACTCACAGCTGAAACCCCAAATCAGACTTTACCCGATAGAACCCTAATTCCTTTTTTACTCAAATCCGATCGTTATCAAGCCCGATTTGTAATCAACCCATAGGGATTTTTGTTTGAGGACGAAAAACGAAGAGAATGATGTATGAATCACTACCTTGGGTTGATGGTGTCTGGAGATCGACCGGTTAACAGAAGACGCACGAACCGAGTTGTTTTTGACTTCTAATAGCAAGGAATGAAGCTCGTGACTTCGTTTTCGTTGTACAATGTCACACCCCGAGCAGGCGGGCTGGATCGACTTTCCCGCCGGGTGGAAGGTTCCCGGGGCGCGATATCGTTTGATAATCGAAATGATCAGATTGTTTACATAGCACATGATATATATCTGAGAAATGCTAACATGACAATGAAATAGAATTACAAAGTTAAATTACATAGTTTCCTCATAATTTAACTAAGTAAATCTAATCAAAAGAATCAATGAGTTTCTATCTGGTAACTGTACAAGATATACAAAAGATGATTCATTGTTTTGTCATCCAAAAGTATGCAACACAAAATGAAGCTAGGTCTTCTAAAAGTCCACTAGCTTAGTTCTTGAATGTAGGCAACTACACCTGTTCGTCACATGAGAAAACATGCATTTAAACAAAGTCAACACTAGGTTGGTGAGTTCATAAGTTTGATATTTGAAAACCTTGAAATGTTCACATGCACAATCATAATGTCATACTTGTTGTTTGTAAGTTGCTTGATTCACCCGTTCACACAATGGCCTTTCCATAGTTATATTTACAAGTGATATCTCATCCTATTAGCTATGCTTATATATAGGGCATATGTAAGGGAACCAAGACCTAGCCAACATCCCACCACATATCTAATAGAACTTAATGCCACTTGTAATACAACTACGGATATCCATCTCATTTCACCCGTCCGTCCGTGTTCATCACCCGTTGTATCATATGTAGAATAATATAATAAGAGGATTTTAGTTATCAAACCGAAGTATTGATAAACCCTCAATGTGTTAAGGAAAATTAGATTAATTTAATCTGATCCTTATTAATATTCTATTCTTGTGGGGTTAACTGTTAATCACTGTTAATAATAATAGTGTTAATTAACCATTTGATATTTGTTCTCAACTTGAAGTTCATAGAGCCTAAAAGGAATCCATTTCAATCCTCACGTAATCAGGTTACAATGCATCCGATTTACCTCTATCACTATGTGTAACCATATACCTCATCGAAACGGTTACTAGTGTTATGACTTGAGAGAATAAATTCCTCAATCTACTAGTCAACAGGTAATGATGGATTAATTACAATTATAACTGTAGATTTATATCACCATGTGTCGCTTACCAGACCCTGACTTGAGTCGCCCTGTCACCGGTCATACGTTACCGGCCAATGATTGAGTACGATCAACATACTAGCCCTACAAGCTAGAGGTTTGTCAGACCTATGGCACCACTATGCTATCGTCGGTTTAGTCAAGTCAAATTAACTGGTCAGCGATTTGTGAAAGGGACTTACAATGATCAACTTGAGTACATGACACATGATTGAAATGATATAATGCAAACAGTTCAATAGTAATCAATTGTATTGTGTTCTTTGTTCTCCATGTTGTATGTTCTCATTGTTGTTAACAAAGTTAAATAAGATCTTGTCTTATCATGTTATGTTAATTGTTGTGTGAATGATGTTGTTACCATGAAGTTACATTATCATGATTATCATTCCTTCTTGTTCCATATAGTCACCATGTTGTCACTAAGCTGTGGTAAGAACTAGTCTTACTACATTTAGTCAACTCAGGTGGTGGATGATACTTGTTCAATGTTATCTTGTAATATGTATCAAGTTGTAAGCTATGTGTTATAAGAACTTGTCTTATTATACTTACTTAACTCTGGTATTGAACGATATTATGAAGATATATTATTTTCATATCATTCATGTTTGTGTTGTTGTTGTCATCATGTTCACCTGTGATAATCTGTTCTTGTAAGAATAATTAAGTGTTATAAGATATAATCTTATAACTATATTATTCTGTTATGTTGATGATTTATGAAGTTGTATTATCATATTCATCTTTGTTATTCCTGTCGTATCATGATCATACAAGCATGCATACAATGATAAATGATAATAAGTCAAGCAATATTATCTAATCAAAGTATAAGCAATATGTTAACTGAAACTTTTAAATAAATAAAAGTAAGCATGTTTCTCAGCCCCGATAGTTTAAAATCAGTTAATGATTAGAAAAGGGGCATATGAACTCACCTCGTAGTAGTTGTGGTTGACTTAGCCTAAACAAGAATACACGCGCTCTTGATTGTACTTGTTGTTGTGTTCACGATCCTGTATTGATTTCATGTTGTTGTAACGTATAAGTATAAGTCTTTGAGTATGTGTTTGTGTGTGTGTTTGCGTAACCCCAAAGTTGGCTAACACTCGCGAGTCTCGGTCATCATTCGGCCCTGTTTACTTGTTATTGACTTTAGTAACACTTAACCCAATTAAGTTAAGATTAAAACACTTTGTTATTGATTTAATGTTCAGCTTGATTTAATGTCATAACAATTGGGGTTTTTAAGTGTGAAAACTTAGACTTTAGGTTAAAGGTTAGAAACCCCTAACATCTTGTAAAAGAGTTTGTATAACACTTGTTCAATTCCTCTCATCACCTTTGAAATCTCTTGTTAACATTTTTAAAGAACAAGGTTTTAGGTCTTACATATTTTGTTTAACCAAAATCCCCCACCACCTTTGTAGTATTTTAAGGACTCCCATGCATGTCATCCTCTCTAGTTGATCCAAGTGTGTGTTTTCAACATTTGTTATGTGGGCCGTGTAACATCAGTGCCGGAACCGTCACCGGAACAGTGATCTCTACAGTACATGAACAGTAAACCAGGTACATATTTCAGTTATCAATTGCATATCATATTCATTACATGTTATCATAGCACAGTTCAGATTCAAATTCAAGAAACAAGTTCAGAACAATGGTTCTTGAGTCAACATACAATACCAACTGTAATTCTTATTCCATACAATGATAAGCTTAACTATAAGTGAGTGAAAGTTATGTTAATATATCTTGAAACATAAAATGAGCAAAAAAGCTCCAAGCAACAACTCACATGCAAGACATCATAAATCATACCATGTATAAATGTAAAGAGTAGGTTCCGCTACACGGGTTTCTTTTGTAGCTTTGAAACATGAAAGATATTTAGGGTTGTATCATAGAGGAAATTAGTAAAAACCACACTTGACCTTCAGAGCATCGTCTAGATACACAATGTAAGGTTGTAATTATCTCCTGAAATCAATCATCACAATGAATAAAAGCTAAAACTAAATAAAAAAACAAATGAATTAAAAAATAATCCATGAAACAAAATCAAATAAATTAATGTAAATATCATAATTGAAGATCATGCTCTCTCTCAATGGCATAATCTAAAAGTATGTTGGCTAAAGTTAACATTTTATAGCAATGAGCTTCAAACATAATTATAAAAATTTTAAACACATCAGAAAAACTGTGTTAGAACACAAATATCTATATTAACTCATTCTGAAGATTAAAAGGATGTTTTTTTTACACCAGTTAGTTTTAACAATTCTGCAAAATCAGTTTATGTAAGTTTGTGAGATGGAGATCAAAGCTACTTAACTGGTGAAAGTGCAGCAAAAACTCAGGGCTTAGACATCACTTAAATCTTTTGAAACATTTGGAATTCTTGTTAATAACACTTATAAAGATAAACATTGACACTTACCTTCTAACATACAACCAAGATCACTATGTCTACACTCGAAATAGACAAATTTGATATGAAAAAATAACCAAAATCCACAATCGAAACAAACTGCACACATGTGGGGATTAGACGCTCAAATATACAATCACATGGCATATCATATCATATCATATAGCAAGATAAGTCAAAAATACACTGACAATGGTATGGAGAATTCAAATAACAGTCAGTAACACATTGGACACACTTGATATGCATATGGAATCAAATGAACTGCTCAATTATAAATCTTGATATTTGTTTTATATTACCCAGTACGTTTAGTAAAATCAAATGCACAACTTGAGGATAATCAATTTCACATAGACTAATAAATATGCATGCACAAATAAACAACTTTTGATAGTATTCTTTCTCCCTTGGTTGCAATCACCAAATTAACCAACATGGATAAATTTTTTTGTTAAAAAAAACAATTTTGATCGTGGAATTTAAAAGGCCTTCTTCCTGGCGTCATCAACTTGCCAACTTCTAATACTCCCTCTAATACCTTCCTTAACCTACTGATGATTTTAGAGCCTTTGTAACATCAAATAAGAACACAACAATGGTCGAAAAATAGGAGATAAATTGATTTGTGAGGAACCGTATCATACAATCAGCAATCGCACCTGAAGTTGCCTAGAACCCCTTCATCGAAACCCTAGATCTTCTTCATCGCTGGAAGATGACTCTGTTACTGAAATATAAGGCCCAAAACAATAAAGAAAGCTTCAACCGACTTCAATCGGCCATCTTCGTGTAAGCAGAGAAATGGTGTGTTGTGAACTGTGGCGAGAAAGACCGGAAACGCAAGGATCATATACCGGGTCAAAAACTGGGTCTGTGGGTCGGATTTGCCCATTACTATTCCTAACTTCAAGTTTGTATAGATAGGTAATGTGAGATATATATATATATATACACATATTCTTTTCTTAACGTCTTATATTTAAAAATATATATTATTTTTAATTGTAATAATACAAGTATTCAATATATGTATTATGTTAATAATTAATGAGATTAATTGTTATATTGTAACAAATGAGACATGACAATTAATGTTTGGTTGATGCATGATTAATGTGACAATGGTGGTGCATAATTAATGTGATAATGATTGTGTAAATAGCACAACCCTTATTAATATAATAAGATGAATGTTTTGTGATTTACTTTTGTTATGAGGTATAAATCTCGTTTCTATCTATAATGTAACTTTGTACGACACTTTCAAATGTTAACCATTCTATTGCACAAGTTTTAATCGTACTGTCACATCATAGTGCACGGGCTTTAATCCTACCGTCATGTGCCTCTATAGCCGATCTGTCACAAATATATATGTTTTTTTTATTGTACCTTCAAAGTGCAACACACAAATTTATTCGTGTCATCTCGTCTCAATGCACGTGTTACTTTACTAGTTGTCAAACAAACCCAAAACCTAATTTTACTACTTTAGGATTCCGCATGTGTAATACTATATTATAACTAAATGATGCAATCACGTATTGCTACTATGTTAGTAACTTAGTATCATACGCTATAAGACATGCATGTCGCTTTTCATTTTGCTGTACAGTAATGCTTTGAAAATTATTTATGAACTTATATTCATTTGTGTTTAAATTGTTATATTTCAAATAAAGAAATTACTTTAGATAACTATTAAGGATTTTTTGTTCAACTTTATAACAATATTATTTAGAATCCGGCCTTGTAATACACAAGTCAAATAAAAAGTATTAAAATTAGCCTTTAGAAAGCATAAAATAATACGTCGAACAGCAATATTTTACAGTTACATATAAATAAATTTAGTAATAAAATAATAATATCTATTTTTAAAACCTTTTTTAAACAATTTTTAATTTAGACATTTTGTTTTACTTTTTTTAAAGTTATTTTTTGTAATATTTTGATAGTTAAAGACTTTGTTTTTTAATTATTTTTCTTTTGAAAGAGTTCAAATATTTATTTTTCTAAAGAATTCATTCTTTTAGAAAAAAAATATAATATTTTATAAAAAATTCATATTTTATAACAAATAGTTTTTAAATGTATTTTATTATTTATTTTAATATACTAAGAATTTTTTTTAAAGATAAAACCTTTAAACCCAATCGAGTCAATTTATTTGAAATTTTGAAAATAAATATGTGTTTCACGTTAAACCTGAATAAAAAATTGAGTTTGAATAAACAAATATGTACCAGATATTCATTTTTAAGATCCCGAATATACGGCCCAGATAAAGTTAAGGGTTTTCTCTCTAAGATCGGAATTTCATAGTATATATAGTAATTCATAGTGTATATGTGTCTGATCCATGAAGCAACGTTTTTAAAATTTAGACTTGGCCTATCAGAAGTTTTTTTTAGCTTTGAAAATTTGTAAATAGACATGAGTGTATTAAATTTGAGTGTATTAAATTTGAGATATTTGTTTAGAGATTTGTGTTTTCATTAAATTTGAGATACTTGCTTAGAGATTTGGGTTTTTGTCGGTTTAGAGTTTAAGATTTGGGTTTATGGTTTAGTTCGTGATAAGAGATTTGATTTTTCTATGCAACTTATGTTTCTGCAAATGATATATAGTACCCGTTCTCGGGAGTGTTCTATGATAACCCGCCGCAATACGCGGGGAATAAACCTAGTTATTAGTATTATTAATGTTATTATTTTAACAATATTTGGTTCATAATCATTACTTATGTTTGAATGCTCTTTTGAAAAGATTTCAACCATTCCAATTGTTTTAAGTTCAATGCAAGACTTAAATAATCCAAGATCATCTCCGGATACAACCTAAAAGAAAACCATGTCTGTGTCATGACAAAAACATATAAGCTAAAAATATCTCAAATTGAAAAGTTAAAAACAAAATATCATTTGAGCTATAAACGTGTTCGACACTTAATTTCAACTAAAAAGTTTCTGTTATATAAATGTTGTATTAATTTCATCCCTTAGTTTGAATATTATGTTGAAAAATGAAAATCTTATTTAATGGTATATTATTGCTAAAATTGACAACCACTAAATCCACTACTTGATTCTCAATGAAAAATTCTACGGTTGTGATTAATATTATTATTAATATTAACTAGGTTTATACCCGCCACGCGTTGCGGCGGGTCATCACAGTACACTCCTGACAACGGGTATTATATGTCATTTGCAGAAACATAAGTTACATAGCAAAATCAAATCTATTATCATGAACTCTATACAAATTTCTTATAAAAACATAAAATCATACAAAATCCATACAAATATGTTACGAAAATAATTAAAAAAAACTGGCAATATCCTTCTCATCTGCAACCAATTGGTTGAATTAAAAAAACCACAAATCCCTAAGCACACATTGATTTTCTATGAAAACAAACAAATAACAATTACTTTTTTCGAACACCACCAAAACCGTAGAAATGACCACATTTTTTCACTAATCATAGAGAAAAAACCCCTAAACCCTATTTGGGTCGTCGTTTTCGAATCTTGAAAATAAATACGTGGTTCACATTAACCCACATTAAAACTGATTTGTTTATTCAAAACCAATTTTTTATTCGTATTAAATGCGCACCACATTTTTATTTTCAGAATTCCAAATCAATGGTACAGATAAAGTCTAGGTGACCCATTTTACTATTACCCTTATCTCTTTTAATAATATACCAGTATATATATAATATGTGAGAGTGGGTGTGTATATATATAATATGTGGGAGTGTGTGTAAGAGGAAAAAAAAAAGAAGGTGGGGCCCACAATCACTATTCCCCCCACCTCTTTTAATATATAGAATAATTTAGTATTATCCTTTTGCCTGTCACAATAATCAGAAAAGAATGATTGAAATAAAATATATAACTTTTAAATAATATAAAACATCAAAATTAAAAAAAATGGGGATGTAGCTCAAATGGTAGAGCGCTCGCTTTGCATGCGAGAGGCACGGGGTTCGATCCCCCGCATCTCCACAATTGATAATTTTTTTCTCTCGTATTTATATGTTTATTAGCTTCATTTTTATATTTAATAAAATTTTATTTTATTACAAGCACATAATATCTAACCAATTTTATCTGACCACACGTATTTATCTTCTGGTTCAAATTGTCAATTTGTTTTCTTTATGTAACTTTGTTTAAATTTACGTTCTCAATCTTGTGTTTATTTATATTCGATCCCTTGGAAACAAGAACCTAACAATTATCATGTGCATATAACTTGGCCCTTAATATTTCTCTCGCATATTTATGTTTGTTAAAACTAGGGGCGTGAATTTTCGACACGACTCGAGAACACGACACGAATCTAACAAGGGTTTTGGCTAAACAGGTTCGGGTCCATTTTAGGTCAAACCCGCAACCCATTAGGTTGACGGTCGACCCGTTTATTCAGAAAAAAAAAACATATATTATATTATCATGTTATTCAATGTTGAATTTTAATGTATTTATATTCTGGTTATAGTATTACTAACAAAAAAAATAAATGATATCATTGAAGACGTTAATTCTTAATACGATAAAAATGTTGAATATGAAATAGATTATAAACAAGATTGAAAAATAACATATTTTGATTGAAGAATGCTTTTATTTTAGTTTGAAAACTATTGTATTTTACAATCTAATGTATTTTGTTACTGCTTTTTTATTATATAATATATTTTGATTATGATTTATGATTTTAAAGTAAAATATAAAAAGTAAATATATATTTCAGGTCAAACAGGTCAGGTTCGGGTCAACTCATAAAAATTTGAGTCAGGTTCGGGTTGGTTGGTCTGACCTGATTGTCGGGTCGGGTCGGGTTCGAGTTAGTGTAAAATTTTTCATGTTTGGGTTGGGTTGAACCTACAACGTGACAACCCGACCCATTCAACATCCCTAGTTAAAACCCATAATTAAAAATATGAGTATTCTACCAAATGAATTCTAATCTAGTGGTGTTATAATGTCAAGAAATTGATCCCCATTAGCGGAGGAGTGGCCACTACGGGGAGATTTGAGCTTATCTGACAGACCTTAACGAGAATTCTGTTATCACTTTTTCAGAGACCTTATACGACCCTAGTGACACTACGGGGCTTTTAGTCTAAAAAAACAAACGTGCAACAGCTTGGGTCGTTTGACAAAAGATTGGGGGGTTGGGTACCATTTATTGAACCGTGTAAAAACTACATTTTTTTGTTAAAAACTCTTTTTATATTTTGCGTATTTGGAAAAATCTCCGTAACACCCTCATTTTCCGACACCATCTTCAACTTAAAAGTTTATTTTTTTTTAAACGCATCAATTTTGTTTCAAAAATCTAATATTTTTTGTTTAAAACTTGTTTTTTACTTTTTATATCTTTCAGTTCGTTTATTTTTAATTGTTTTTTAAAACATTCGGTTTTGAAAGTAAATAATGTATTTAATTTTAGATTAATTTAAAACCTAAAATATTAAAAATTTATATATGAATTCGTTTTTGTTTAAGCATACTTGTTACAGAGTAATTCATAAATCGTATGCATCACCAACCGAGCATATTACTCGCATCAACAGAAAAAACATTCATGCTAAACATGTTCAACAATCATAAGCATATTTAAATGAATAAACCGTTTCACTTCAGACCAAAACAATCAATATATGCACGCATCTCAACCAAAAACCAAATATATAAAACTATAAACTTGAATTCAAGTGTCTGTTTAACAAATACAAATATGACTGAAAATACTAGGTGGAGGTGGAGGTGGAGGAGGTGGAGGTGGAGGAGGATAATCTCGTGGCCAGGAACTGCAGGAAGCTGAATACCCTCACCTTCTGCATGCCTAAGCTCCACATGCACATGCCACGAGATCAGATCCTCCAACCGATCCAGTCGTCGGGTATGATGAGACTGCTGCTGGAGGATCTGCGTCTGCTGCTGCTGTATCTGCAACAGCTGCTGCTGCATGTGCTGATGCTGCTGGATGAGCTGCTGAGTCGAATCAGCTATCCCCTGTAACATAGCCTCTACACGAGCGGGAAGCCGCACTGCTCTGTATATGCGCTCAGGATGCTGATGTGGGACATCAGCATGCGGCTCCCCTCGCCATGTGGTGGCGGCGGCGGTGGCGGCTGCTGCGGCTGTGCTGCGGCTGTGGCTGTGGGAACACAGGCATAGGGTCCTCGTCTCTGTAGTGGAGATCATTTGGCCCCGGCTGCCAAATGACCCCCTTCTCGAGGGAAAATCGAAGCCCGACCCGTGGGAATGTCTGCGCTATACGCATCCCAAGCCCACTGTCCGTCGATCTAAACGAACTGGATGAAAGGCCTCCATACCGGCAGGCTCCATATCTATAAGCCCGTTAAAACGAGCAATACGTGTCACATATACCCCCCCGAAGATCAGCCCCCTCTCCTGGCGGTGGTAATACGTGCTAAAGTACTCGGCGAGACAACGTGCAAGGTTGCACGGTCTCCCACTCAATATACAATACAAAAAAAATAAATCCTGTGAAGTGCACCACTCCTGGCTCATGCCACGTCCTGTAACAGACGAGGCAATGCACCGGTGCAAATACCGGATGAGCGGGTCACGAATACGCGTGACCCGGGCGCTGCGGTCAAAGGCGTCGTCGCCTATCCGAGGCCACCAAGCACTGACGACGGCGTCGTCAGCTGTATGAATAGCCGTCGTGTAGATCGGCATCTGAGTCTCCTGCTCGGTGTACAAACCGAGTACGCTCCCAAACTCGGCTAAAGACAAATGGTACGGGGCCCCGCAGAGTCTAAAGGAAACCTCTGCCGGCTGGGCCTGACCCGGCTGTGGCTGGAAATCAGGAGCCTGAGGCCTGTACCTAAATGTCGAAAGAAACTCCACAGTAATAAGTCGGTACTGTGGAGCATACGTCATCTCAAAAAGACGAGACCATGGCGTGTCCTCGCCAATGATCGCCGTCATCCTCTCCTGCTGGCCAAGCTCAGCCAGCAGGTCGTAGTCAATCGCCTTCTGGTTGCCCATCTCCTTCTTCAGTAGACGATCGCGCCTCTTACGCGCGCTCGTCCGCTGAGGAAATGCCAACCAGGGATGGTCCATAAGCTCGTCATGCTCGACATCTAGATCATCCACATGCGGCTGTCCCACATCGTCACCAGCAAACTCTATCTCATCAGAAGAAGACATATCTGAATGATGAACAAATAAAATAAAACAAATTACGAATAATAAATAATAAATAATAAATTATAATAATAGTAATAATAAATAATAAACAAATAACAATAATAAATAAAAATAATAAATAAATAATAACAATAAATAATAAATAGTAAATAAATATTAATAATAGCAATAAAACAATAATAATAATAAATAATCAATAAATAACAATAATAAATAATAACAATATAATAAAAATTAAATAAATAATAATAATAGTATTAATAAATAATAACAATAAACAAATAAATAATAAGTATAATAATTAATAATACACAATGGCACAAATAATAATAAATAATAAATAAATAATAACAATAAATATTAATAACAATAATCAATAAATAACAATAATAAATAATAACAATAATAATAAATATTAAATAAAATAATAATAGTATAATAACACATAATAATAAATAATAAATAAATAATAATAATAAATATTAAAAAAATTATAATAGTATATAACAACAATAATAAATAAATAATAAATAAATATTAATAATTAAAAAAAAAAAAGGAGCAAACGCCCCGTAGTGCCCCATATGGGGCGTTTGATTTGAACCAGAAGGGGCAAACGCCCCGTAGTGCTCCAAACGATCGGCCTAAGCCGCGTATGCTCAAAATCCCAACCCCCGGTCATCCACCAAGATTAAACGGTCGGATTACTAACCTTGAAGTAGCAAACGAGGTCCAAACGAGATCCGATCGGTGGTCAGCGGCGGTCAGCGGCGGTGGCGTTTGGGGAAACGGGGGTCGCGTGGGTCGTTTGTGGGAAACGGGGGGCGTTTGGGGGTTATTAAATGCTAATACGCCACGTAGTGGGCACTACGTGGCGTTTAGCTTTATTTTTTTTTTAATTTTTAATTTATATTATATATATATATAATTATATTATATATATAATGTAAATATATAATTATATTTAAATGTAATATAATTGATTATATTTAATATTATTATCTTTTATTTTGTTTTATATAATTATATTATATTTAATATTTATTATATATAATTATATTATATTTGTAATATAATTGATTATATTTAATATTATTATCTTTATTTTGTTTATATATATTATATTATATTTAATATTTATTATATATATATATTATATTTAATATTTATTATATATAATGATATATTATATATAAATGTAATGTAATCTAATTATATTCAATAAATATACAAAGTTACAGAATTCGTGGTGATAATATACTTCTTTGTTTGCTTCTATAATCGATCTATACCGTTGGATTCGTTCTTGATAAATCAGCTCCCACGCACCAGCCGCATCATTTCGGTAACGTTTCCAGACCGCACTTAGAGTTGGAATCGGATAATCCCCTTCCAACCTTATGTTGACGAAATGTTGTGGCATATGAAGAAGACAAACCACATTATGTTGTGGTATTGTCGATGGAGCTAACCATAACGGGAAAAACGTGACACACCCTTGTTGAGTGATAAGGTGAACTATAACGCCAAATCTTTGTGCAACAACGAGTCCCGTATAAGGCATAAGCATCCAATGTTCTTCAGGTGCAGGTTTGATATCAAACCAGTTTATGCTATGACGTATTGCTTCATATAAATTTCATCAACGGAGTTAAGAACATATCTGTATGCTTCCCTATTGGTGTCCACCTCTTGTAACAGTTGCTGTCGAATGAAACCCCATTGATTTTCATCGAACCCTAACCCAACGGCTAAAGACCTGAATCCACAATTACCATCTGGCATAACATCTTGTATGTTGCTTACATAACAATGAAGCATTGAAGGAATGTAACGACCAAATCGTCTAAGATTGTTCATTCCTTCTGGTTTCACTGGCGAGGCAACTACCGAGTCAACTTGACTTGTCTCGACTCCTTTTTCCTCTAGAAGATGTTGAACGACTACGTTGGAAGGAGGGTCTTTGCTGGTTTGACATTGCTGGAGTGAAAGAACTATGCCTTGGAAGTTGAAAACTACTCTCTTGTGAGTCGACAACTGCGCTTTGTCTAGATTCACTCCCCCTTTGTTGTTGAGTCTTCAATGTCGGACGTCCGCGTGTATCCTTCTGAACCAATGGCGTTTTCTTTTCACTTTTAAACGGAAACACCTGCGAAAGTATTTTTTTCACCAGACTCTTTTTCACTGACTCAGGTTTTGAATTTATTTCCTGCGTCACCAGACCCATTTGTGTTGCAACGTCGATTTCTTCGTCTTCTAGAAGTGTCGGGTACTTAGTGTCAAGTTTTGTCCAGAAGACGTCTATATCAGAAAGCGGGATAATCGTGTCTGTATACAAATGAAAGGAAAATAGTCAGTTTACAACAAAAAAATGTAAAAAACAAACAAAGAGGAATTGATTACAGTAATTTGATACCTGTATTTTCGTATGTTGAGATCCGACAGGCACATGGCAAGCCACAACTTGTCCACAACTGGTGGCCGCATGACATACTACCTTGACGCATAACCTTGATCTTATTTATTTCATCAAGTAGTAAATCAAGAGCTTTATGTGAAACCTTGCCACGTAAGTTATTAAACAAGGGTATTTTATGATGACCCATTGTCTTTATTAAACTTGTTTCAAACCCATGTTTCATGTTTACCTCCTGCAATTCTATCATTTGATCAACAAAACCTACCAGTGTCGAAAGCGAGTTATTAGTGGTTCTTAGATATCTTTTTAAGTTTGAATGTTGACTCTCGACTCTGTTAGTTGTACGTTGACCAAAGTTAGGCGTTCTGTTAGTCCAGGCTGTGACAAACATGTCTTTGTATGGGTTTAACCAAGTCTGAGTCACATAATTCAAAACCCCTGAAATAAAAAAAAACTATGACATACGAAAACGTAATTTTACCAAAAATAATGATAACGATATTGAATGACGCTTACTTTGACGGTTATCTGAGACAAGTTGTTGGTACAGGCGGTTATAGTTGTAGTCGTAAATTTCAGGCGACGAAGAGTCACACAAATTCCCCCAACGACCCTTAAACTTTTTCCAGTCACCGTCTGAAAAACTCGCTTTGCAGTGTTTTGCGATATTTTCGCTTATGTGCCACCTGCATAAATACCTGGAAGCATGCGGAAAGACCTTACGACATGCATTCATCAGAGCAAGGTCTCTGTCGGTTATTATCACGCGGGGCTCCATACACTTATCTAGCATATCTTTTACTCGTTCTAGAACCCAATGATAATTTTCCTCTTTTCTTTACTCACGAACGCGTGAGCAATACAAAACGTATGGTGTGTTGAGGTAACACCAACTATCTGTACAAAAGGAAGATTGTACATGTTAGTCTTGTAAGTCGCGTCGATCATAAGAACATGTGGGAACGCACGCCACCAAGTGTATGATTTTTATGACAAAAGAAAATCTCCTCCACGACATTCGTTTCAGAGTTTTCCCGAGTAAAGTATACGTAATTTTAGTATGTAGCAGGTTCTCTAAGACCTGCATTGGGGTTGATCCGATTTTTTGTTTTTTTAAATTTATGCTGCACATTGTATACGTCTCTACGGATGGAGACGTTGTTGGGATTATGCTTCTTTAGGCTGGAAAGTATGTTGCGTGGGTCCATGTGTTGCTCAGTCAGATGGTGCACCATGTTTTGTTCCTGCTCGGACATTCTTCTAACAAACGGGTGCCCCTCAAGATTTTGAGCAGGTTCATGGTTGTGTTTGTCGTTTCTGACCTGAAGCTTCCAACCATAAGAATCAGAGTCGTATATCCCTATTAATTTAAAAGGACACCCGATTTTCTTGCTACCGGTACGCCTTAAGATGGCTGTACTATTGTGTTCACCACCACGATCACACACAAGCCAGATTTTGTTGACCTCATCAGTCCCCTTCTTTTTCTTAGATCGTCCGGTAACTATGATGTATCCATTATCAAGGGCTCTAGTTTTCACCCATGCCATCAGCTCCTCCACAGAAATGAATATCTGAAAACAATGTCATTAAACTAATGTCCGTCTAACTAAAAACAAGTGAAAATATATTATCATTGGTATACCAGTCCATATTTTGTTGTATACAATGTCAGCTTCTTCTTTCTTTTTACGGCCACTGGGGTGGTTGTGATGTTCACCACCGTAACATTCCCTATTAACGTCTTCATCATAGCAAGGTTCCTGGTTCAAATCAAACTGCCAGTACGAAGTTTGACCCGCAACCTCTTCGTTAAGATCTGGCAATGCGGGTCTATTTGTCGCCTCAGACGATTGCACGCCAGTCTCATCCTTAAAAACATTATGATTAGTTTGTCATTTGATTAACAATAAAAGCAAGTAAACACAGTTTCGTACCTGATATGTTTCAGCCACACGCGAAACGTCGGAATATTGACCAAAGAAAAAGTCTCCGTCCCACCAAGACATATTTCAAATAAAAAACACGGCTGTAGAGTGTAGATATTTATTAAACGAAACAAGAGAAACTGGTTCAAGTATTTGGAGAGTGATTCGAGAGAATGCGTAATATTGTAAATCAGTATGTGTGTATATATGGCCGATGAATTCGTAAGTTGCAACCTATTTGTCACGTTTTAAACATTAAACGCCACGTAGTGGTCACTACGGGGCGTTTAGGGTTAACCCTAAACGCCCCGTAGTGACCACTACGTGGCGTTTGGGTCTAATCAACTGACATGTCGGAAGCTTTTGCAGAACCTCGTACAAAAACGCCCCGTAGTGCCACTACGGGGCGTTTGGGTCTAATCATGGTACCTGTCGTTTGACCGAGATAGTACAATCCGTACCTAAACGCCCCGTAGTGGCCACTACGGGTCGTTTGAAGGGTGTGCAGACATTATTTTTGGGTGTGAGTTTAACACCACCCTAAAAATATGAGTATTCTACCAAATGAATTCTAATCTAGTGGTGTTATAATGTCATGGAGAAATTGATCCTTATTGAGGTTAGGGGTGTAAATTAGAGCGGAGGAGATGACTTACAGATTTACAAATCTTGCTTATCTGAGAAGTACGGTATCACTACGTCGAAGAATCGACCTTGACTACATCCCTAGTTACACATGAGATCTTTTACCGTTCAAAACAAAAGTATATAAGTTTTCTTAGTCAAACAAAAGATAGTCAAAGCCGCCCACCAATTGAACCGTTGGCCACTACCTTGCCCAAACGGTCGTTTTTATACCCGTGCTTATACTCAAAAACCCCAAGTAACCAAAAACACATCATTTTGATCCCATTCAACCTTAAAAATATCATCTTTTCTACACAATCTCATCAATTATGGATCAAAAATCTCCATTAACACCCTCACTACCACAACCCTTCGCAAATTCAACCACTTGTGATGAATCTTTCGACTCCGGCCATGGGTTATGTTAAAACCAGCAAGCCTGATCGTCTTACAGTTCCAAAAGCATTCAAATATCTCGAAATGTAAGTATATATGTGTATGTGTGTGTGTTTATATATTTGCAAAACCTAAAACTTGTAAACCAAATCATAAACCCAATTCGGTTTTCGGTTTAAAACCAAATTTCTATTTCATTTTGGTTTTAATTTGTTTGTTCTTTTTCGTAGGTATAAAAGCCCAACCGATCAAATTATGTCCCCTGTTTCGAAAGGACTTCTTGCAAAACAAGGTTCACCAAATCATATGCTCATTTGCCTGTGAGCCTGTCTACTCGAAATTCACACCAGAAGGTATAATCTCATGCTGCAGATGCTTGATTCATCTTCTTACGAATAGTTTTAATGATATAATGGCGTTTGACACTTGCAGATTCAAGTTTCAAAGTTTCAAGATCTGGGTGCTCTTAAAAGTTGATGAATTTTAATGGGTTGCTAATCTTGATTTGCTCAGATGTGATTAGACTGTTTGATTGAATCTTTAACCAATTATGGATGATGTAAAACTTAAGAAACTTGAAATCTTGATTTGTTCAAATGGGTTTGACATATTAATGAAATCTTGTACCATTTCTAAATTGTTGTATATTTTAGTGTAATTGGATTTAAAGGAATATTAAAAAGTTAGACGGAGTTCACACTCGTTTAATATTTTTGAGCTCTTGACCAAGCATGGGGTCAAAAGGGCAAGGGGGTCCTTGGGGTAGCGCCACTAGCGGGGTCCTAAGGGACAGAGCCCCTGATGGCGGTCCTGTTGGGCCAGTCAACGGGCAGGTGTCAAGGGGGCAGCACCCCTTGTGAGGTTCGGGGCGACCGAAACGAAATTTATTTATTTCTTATGATCGGAATTGCCTTGACCCAAGATTTGACCCGCGATATACCAACAATTTTACCTGCCAAAACCAACCGCCAATCACTACCTTGTGGTTGGTTGTGTTTAACATAGAGATGAACTCGCAAAAGAAGAACTATCAACAAATTCATATCACAAAATTCTCTCTGTTGGATTATCCTAAAATCAAATTTCTTGAACTCGAAAGGATGGAAATATTGATTTCAGATAGTGATTTTATACACGATCCGATAGATTTCATAGTGTTCCTTAACAAATTTCTCTAACATAAATGATATAAAGTATATTACTTTGGCTGTTATTATGTTGTAACCACACTGCATGGATCAACTTGAGTTTTAAAATATCATTATGGGTACCATTTATTGTTGCATACAGTGGTGGAACCCAAACCTATTGGTCTGGTGTCATCATGTTTAAAACTCATGTTTTTTAACAAGATTAAAGGGGCAACTAGTATGATTTGTAACTGCAAAAATCTTGAGTAATTATCATTCCAAACTAACTTCATACCACTGAATTGATCCAACGTCTCCGTCAATTTCAAGTTCGCAAACAGACTTAACAAGAAATGAAACAGCATCATCAATGGATTCAAATCTTGCAAGATCAGGAGGCAGTGATTTGGCTGGCCAATTTTCTAGCCAGTCTTTCAATCTGACTCTCAGTTCTTCCTCATTTACAAATTCTTCAGCCTTACCTGGCTCCATTAGCACATATGTATCTGTTTCCATGTTTGATCTTCTTCTCCTTGCTGCATAAATCTGTTTACATGCTACAAAAATGCATAAATAACTTCCCCTTTTTGCAAAATGCGCGTATTTCATGTTTTAAGAAACTGTAAAAATCTTGCCTTTGTTGCATTCCTGTGCTGCCTTTCAACAATGGTAAATTTGGGGCAAGAGTGACTTGAGTAACTCATACATTGAGATGCAATGGTTGACTTCTGGTGGACAAATGATGGTGTATATTTTTCTGAAATGGAAATGTAGAAGTGCCAATGAGTTAAAGGTTTTAGAAGCCCACGCTAGATCGCCCCAAGCCCATCACGTGAGAGGTAAATCAGCCTAACTTAGAGGCAAAACGATTGGCACTGTGGATTGGATTCGAACACGCGACCTTTTACTCTTGGTGCAAGTCATACGTCCCCTTAACTAACCGACTACACGCCCCCTTAACTAACTTGAATCCAAATAGTTTTGAATTTTGAAATTTTCAGGTAACAACTCAAACAAACAATTCTAAAAGTCATAGTAATAAAAACAAATATAAAGATACTTGAAAAACAAAAACTGAAAAAATCAATCGTCATACGATATCATACTTTATCTGTTTATCATGTTATTTATTAAAAACATTGACTAAAAATCAAATAACGAGATATTTTTGTCTAAAAAGAGCAAAAACTAATAGAATTTTGAAATGTGTCATGATAATTTAGATATAACATCTTATTTTTTTGTATTAATTATTTTCTGTAATAGATTGCTTGATTTTTGTAAGGATTTTGTTTTTTACTGGGTTTTTGTTTTTATCATATTTAGCATGACACATGTAAAACTTATGTTGGTTATTGCTCTTTTTAGACAAAAATCTCTTTTTACTATATCAAACCCTTCAAAACATAATAGGGGCATCTTGAGGTTCTAGGAGACTAGCACGTTGACCTTTATGTATTCATATTTCTAATAAAAACAATCAAGATATTGAAAAATTATATAAAACTAATTTAAAATTCTCTAATAAAATGTGATATCAATTAAAAAAATTTACAAAACTTATGAAAATCGAATTTACCTGTAAAAAATGAAGTTCTTTGATAGCTAAAAAGCTGTTTTTGCATGGCTACTTCCATGGCTATGGTGCAAGTGTTTGCCAAACCAATTTAGATAAGCACAAGATATATGAAATCACTTTGAATGGTGAACCAGAACCTCTTATCATAGTTTTCACATCCTTCATTTTACCCCCCTCATCTTTCATCATATCCCTAAATCACCCCCAAACTTTCTTGCAAACAGAAATACCCGTCAAATAAAGCTCTTCCCGCGTCTATAAAAGCGATACCCTACAAACACGCTGTGCCTTCTGTTATCAATCATTGATCAAACCCTAACCCTAATCCTCTGATCTTCTTTTTAAAATTCTTTTTCCGATCATCCATCTCGTCTTTCGTGGCTTTAATTGTTGAATTCCGGCAACATTGGTGCCGCCGGTGATCTAATTCAGGCAATATTTAAGTAAGTTCAGTTGGTACGGAATTTACGTTTGATTTTATTCAATTCAATGGATCATTATTCCTCTCGTATGAAATGATGCATGAATGTCGTAGATTAAGCGTAATTTAGTAGAATTTAACGATTTCATCAGCGAATTGTGTGAATTGCGTCCTTGCGATGTTAAGAACTGAAAATCATTGGCATGAAACCGTATTCGTTTTATTTTTGATGCAGTTCGTTAATTTTGAATCCGTGAGCATCGTAGATAGAAATCTATTGCAAATGCAACTAATTTTGATTGATCATAAGAAATTTATTGAATTTGTTTTTGCAGATGTATCTTCAGTTGGATTTCACTTTCATGTCTTGGCCAATGGTGGAAATCGTTAAAGAGAACACGGTTTTAGATAATACTGAAACTGGTTGTATCACTGTGTCTTTCTCATTCATGGATTGATGCACACAAATTGCTATTTGATATTTACAAAGATCTGTTGAACATAACAAAATGGAACACGAAAACGGTGACAGTGAGCATGCAAAATTACAGAATGATGTTAGTCCTAGCAGCACCATAGATGATGAATCACTTGATAATGACCAAATTGTTGGATCATCTTCCTCTTTGACGTCCCCTACATATTCAAATAATTTTGAAGTAGATATTGGCGAAGAAGATACAAACTTTCTTGAATTTGAAGAAAATGATTCTACCTCAGTAGTTTTGAACCCTGAATCACCAACCATGATAAGTACATTGCCTCAAACTTGTGATTTGGATGCAGTATATGGATGTTTAAAACAATCTCCTCCTGTCCAAGTGATGGGGCAACCCACGGGCTATAGCCTGAATCAGATGCCATCACCCGTGTTTTGGTCTTAAACATAGAAGTAACTCAGATTGGAGTCTTGGTTCCAGTGAATCGTTGTTCAGTATCCACACAGGCAATAATAGCTTCTGTTTGGATGGTGCTTTTTCCATAAGCAAGTCTGGAGAACTTAACTGGATAGATGATCATGC
Organism: Mikania micrantha; assembly: GCA_009363875.1. Lineage (NCBI taxonomy): Eukaryota > Viridiplantae > Streptophyta > Magnoliopsida > Asterales > Asteraceae > Mikania > Mikania micrantha. The sequence goes on along the minus strand of CM018685.1, from coordinate 44,632,760 downwards.
GTGTTTTACACCTGACGCAAGTAAGTCCTGCATGTCACCGGGCCTGCCAACAGTGATGGACACATCATCAGAAATAGAACGGAAGAGTGCTAGCATAAGCAGTGAATCTGGAGAACCGATTCATTTTGAAATGGAAAAGGGGAAATCTTTTGCTAATCCTGCAAATATTTGTCGCCTTTCTGATGCAAGTTGCCAAAGCACTAGTTCATTCGCATTCCCAATGTAAGCTTAACATCTACTTCATTACAACTTTGATAAATAACATTAATATGAATATATGATGAATAATGTTTGGTACACTCAGACTTGCAGGAGGCAGTCCAAGTCCAACAAAGGTAGAGGCTGAAAAAATGCCGCCAACACCAACATCGACACCGCCAGCAGAGGTGGCACAACTACACCTAAATCTCCCCCACAATCCCAAAAGCTGGTTGCAACCAATGGTTCCATTGCTTCTCATGTTTCCCCATGTGTTGTTGATGTTTCACCAATGTCACCTTTCAACGAGAAGACACAAGTTTTGGTCTCAGTGTCCCCCGATAGTAAGGCCCTTACTGCAACGAGAAGCTAAGGTATATATGGCTCTTTAACGATACTATGAAAATGAGGTGGCATAACACAAGGCGTTTGAAAATCCAATCATCGTTAGGATCTGTAGCCGTAGTAAGCAATATGTTTGTGTATACCCATTCAAGTAACATATGATTTGATGGTAAATGGGCACAAAAGATTGATCGCATTCGTTGTCAAAAGTATAGATTAAGTCGCCGGATATCTGATTATCCTAAAAACTTTGGATTCTAGATTGTATCAATCCCTGTGTTTGGTCACCTCCAGTACCTGGAGAGTAAAAGTTGAGATTTATGTAGGCATTGATCATAATCTTTTATATTGAAAAAGATTTGTATTGGAGTTGGTAGGTTCTATAAGCGTTTCTTTGTATGATATGAAACCTATGCTGATCGAACTATTTAGTATTTACATGTTGTGATTAAACCATGATTACATTTCATGAAAAAATGGTAATGCCTGTAGTTAGATTTAACCATGTTTTTTATAGATAATTTTCATAAAGGTTATTAAAAATTAGAAACTATAGCTCCCGGCGAGGATCGAACTCGCGACCTTTCGCTTACGAAGCGAACAATTATTACATCTATTCTAAATAAGCAATTACATTGTTTCGGCATTTTTATTAAGAATATTAAATTTTAACGTGTTCCCAAGACCGATCCATTTCATATCCATCCATCGCGACAATTTTCAAATCCATATGAAAGGTGAGCAATCTAAATTTCGCAGATTAGTCAGTTGATTTTCAAGAAACCCTAACGTATCTGTACAACTGGTACAGTTTAGCCATAAATTAAATACAAATGCTTATTATATGAGACCTGTTAGAGAGACGCCAGGTTTTTCAAGACACACTTATCTATACACCTGTTTGAATATACGAACGAATTAAGATTTTATTTCTGAAAAAACTTGGCAATCAAATCATAGTTCCGTATTGAAACTGACCTTGTTTTAGCTTTTTCAAATCTCTGCAATTGTTTGATGCCTACCCAATCTATCTTTTGAAATGACTCTTATGTAAATAGTATTTTTATCAATTTCAATCCAAATATGAGCAATAAAAAACGATATTTTTGGCATCATCCAATTTCGAATATCTATTCTTTTTTAATTCCATTTGGAATTCGGCCGAATTCGATTTGAATTCGAATTAGTTTAGAATTTTTTTTTTTACCATATCTCTAGTAACTGTATTTATGATATCTTTAAAAAATCTATAATTAAAACCTTAAATATCCAAATACCAAATATAACCAACATCTAAGTTGTAATATTAGAAATATCATTTAAACTAATAAAATGATAAAAATTCAATATATAATGACAATGATAACATATAAAAAACATAAAGTGACAAATAATCAAAATATTAGAAATTAACAACCAAAATGATCAGTTTTTCGAGCTTTACAATTGATGTTTTTGTTGTGAATGTTTATGTTTAGTGTATTTAAAAGTGTTAAAATTATGGGTATTTTATAATTAAATTGACATTTATGTAATACGCTTTCAGTTTTTATAAACTAAACACTCAACTAAAAAGTCTAATTTTTAAATATAGTAACTACTTGTATATATAAAATAAAAATATATAAATAATTTAAATTCGAATTTCGAATCGAATCGAATCAAATATATGAAATTCGATATTATATTACGAATTGAATCAAAAGTGAATTAAACTCGAATAAGCTTGATTGTTTTTTTCGAATTGAAATCGAATCGAATTTCGATTATTTCGAGTCATATTCGAAAAAACTGAACACCCATACATTAGTGCTTGCTTTTTTCAGCTATTCTATTTGCTTAGACAATGTATAACATGACATATCATGATGGCCAAATAACAACCATATAATAAATGTAAGACAAAATCAACAAAATCACCACTTAATTAGAAAACCAATAAACTACCACTCAATTAGGAAAACAACTAAACTAAACTTTAAATGGTGTTTTTTTGGTATCCCTATTTATAAGGTGAGTTAAAATTTGTTTCAAAGTCAAATTCTTCTCTCTAAACTCCTTTTTAAATTTTGAAAGAGATTAGAGAGAGGGATTTGACACAAAAAGAAATTTCAATTCACCAAATATATAGAGACAAACCATCCTGTAGAACAACCCAGAGGAATGAGTTTAAAGATATTTAGGAGTTGATTGTTTATTTTAAAATTATTATATAAAGTCAACGTTAGAACTGTTTATGACTTTTATAGAGAGGAAACAAGATTTGGTTTTTCATCGAGGCGATGTGGGACTATAAAACAACCGAGAATTGAAGTTATAAAACAAAAAATAAATAACTAAGATTTTTTAAAAGTTTGTATTTATTATCGAGTTTTTTTACATATGATTTTTTATCTATTGTTTTTCTATGTCTAAGATATATTTTTAACTGTAACACCTGAACCCAGATATCACCGAACCCGAAGACTTGAGACCTGGATCATATGACAACACCTGAACCCATGATGTTTCACATAAGAAGGAAACTTATTTTGAGAAAACCTCCTAAACCCCCTTGGCCCATATATGTCTTGGGTGTGATTTAAACTCATTACATTCCATTTGATAGATCATGGTGTACCACCAGGGCAAAACCCATTAGGTGTCTAAGTTAATTTGTGGTTTATTTTGTACATTAGCAAATCGTTCCTGTAACAACCTCTGGTACATGTCCTCTCGGTTATCCTGCTAAGATCAACAAGAACACTGTTAGCCTCACCACAATAGATGTTTCCTGTAGTCAAGACTCAAGCATGAGAAGAAGAATGAGGCTCTAGAAGAGTTGAAGAATCGTAAGTAAGAGTATTAGTGAAATGATGAGATGATTATGTGTTACCTGACTGGTTTTCTAGCCTTCTATTTATACTGGTGCTTTCGGTTTCACAAGATTGCTATCTTTCCATTACTGGTTATTAATTTTCCTTGTGAAATTCCCCTTTCTTTCTTTTGTAAAAGTATACATGCTTTTTTTTTTTTTTGATCATTTTTTTGGTTTGCAAATAAGTAGTTGGTTTAGTCACGTCCGATCATTTGGCATGAAACCAAACTTGTGGTTACGGTGGCTTAGAAAATATGTAATTACCCTTGGCAGTAGGGTGAAAAAAAATGATTTGGTTTTAGTTTTTAGTGACTAGAAAAAAAAACCATAATATTGTAGTTGGAAAACAAATATTTTTATAAGAATTTATTAAGCATGTGAAATGTTTTAAAAAATGAATTAGTAAGACCTTTTATGACATATTTACCCAACCCTTAAAGCAAATTACATATTCTCATTGGGAGGGAAAAATATGTAATTGAGTTTGACTAGTTTATTTGAAAGGAAAAATATCTTTTAAAAAATATATATATAATTAATTTTTTACTTTGGTATATATGCAATAAATGATATTAGCAAGTAGAGATATGTAAATGTCACATAAAAAATATTAAGCGCTATCATGAAAATTAACCTCCAAATTTTGAGAAACCTCAAACCTAAAATCTTACTTTAACCTAACCTTATTTTGCATCAACTTTCGCTTCAGTAGGTTGTAACCATATTAACCAATGATGTCTTGTCCTAGTGGTAAGATGGAGGTATGTGGGAAGTGATAGGAGACCCAGGTCATGGGTTCGATTCTTGATCTCACCCGGTTTTACCGGCCTTTCACCGTCGTGCCTTTTGGCGGGTGCTTGGGTCGGGTTTTCCCCGGGAATTTGTGGCTGGTGGGCTAAGGGCTCCGTCCGTTTGGACTTGTGGGCCAGCTTGGGCATCCTTTAGCCATTGGGGGCCGCGTACGAAGTACCCGGCATTTGATTAGTTGGTCGTTCAAAAAAAAAGGTTGTAACCCTGTTAATGGATTTCTTTGGGATGTTAATTTATTTTGATTCCCAATAAAATTAGTTGCGTAAGCAACATTAGAAGTATACTTTAAATCATTATAGAAAGCACGTCACAAATTTCCTATTAGCATATGGTGTCTCATTATTCGTAGAGAATCATCAACACGAAATGATAGATCGTTGGACTCATAAGATAAGTAGAACAACCACAAGTTCGAATGAAGCCGGTATGAGATCGACCCATTTCAGTGTAAAACACAAATGTTGCGCACCAAAGTGTCATCTAGCATGGTTTTGAATAAAATCATCATTACATTTTTGTTTGATTTGTGCGGCATTTGCTACATCATTTTTAAATATTTGAACATGTTTTCTCCTTTTTATCCTTTTTTTGACTTTCAAATAACTAATTGGTTTAATGGTCCGATCAATTGGCATGTAGCCAAACCAATGGTATAATTAGGCTTTGACCAGATTTGTTAGGTTTGTTCAACAAAATCAAAGTTGTTCTTCCTTAGAGGAATAATCGAGGTTTAAATCTACTTGGTTGAAGTGTGAAATAGGATCGGCTTAAGCAGGGTTGAAACTAGTTTCAACTTTTAGAGTTAGGAACCAATATCAATACACAACACGAATACACGATTGAATTGGGTTGTAATAGGGTTCTTCCAAACCCGTTTGGCAATCGGATTGGGTTGGGTTTGAACCGGGGTTGGTTATCAAGTTCTTTTTTTTTTACCATATCTCTAGTAATATGTGTTTATGATATCTATTAACACAATCTATGAATTCTTAAGGTTTTGTGTCAATAAATATAAAAAGATACACAATGTTAGAAATTTACAATATTACATCCCACTAATTTTCATCTTTTGAAAGTTATTGATTGTATTTTCTCTCGGATCATTATTAAGTAATTCTTTTTTTTTTTCTAAATAACCAATGAAACAATTATTTACAAAATGACTATTTAAAATAAGATTATTGTTTTGCGCGGGATTCAAGAAGTAACCGAAATGCTTAAGATTTTTTGAATTGAAAAATTCCAATAGAATATCTAAACGAGCCAGTAAGATGCTAAAACTTGTCGAGACCCTAAAGACATGTAAGCCACCTATTACAATATCACCATACAAAACAAACAATTATTTTTAAAGAGAAAAATTATCCCATTCTTCCCAAGTCAGTAGTCCCCATCTTGCTCGTTGTTTAACCTAAAATAAACTTAAGAATTGCACCTCCTTGAATAAGCCTTTACATAATCGTCGCCTCAATTTTCAAGACTGCATCAATTCATTTCCCCAAATGCGTCACATGGTTGTTAAGATTATTGCATTCACCTCTTTTCCGCTATTCCATTTGCTTCGAGAATGCATAATGAGTTGCAATTTGCGCCAAGAAGTAACTCCATGACATATTATGAAGGCCATATAGCAATCATAAATACATATAAGGTAGATTCAACACAATCACCACTTAATTAGGCTGACAATTTCATACACAAACACGTTAACACGATATGACACGACTTTAACATGTTTCGTGTTTATCCTTAATATGTTTTGTGTTTAAAACAGGTCGACACATTAAGACATGTTTATTTTTCGTGTCTAAACAGGTAAAACCCGCTAAGACCCGTTAAGACATGTTAAGATCCGATAAGACTTTTTAAGATCCGTTAAGACCTACTAAGACCCTTTAGAACATGTTTAAAATTTAAAACAAATAATATAATAAAATAGGTGGGTAATCGATTGTTTTCAAAAAGTTTCTAATTGTCTAACATTAGTTCTTTAAGGGGTTCCTTAACAGGTTCTTTAACAGGTTTTAACATGTCATTTATAGTGTTAACTGTTAACAGGTTCCTTAACGGGTCATTTCGTGTTTACGTGTTTTTAACGGGTCATGTTCGTGTTTGGAAAAACAAGCACGATAAGAATTTGTGTTGTGTTATTGTCTACCCAGTTCGTGTTCCGTATCTTAACATGTCATGTCTTAATGTGTCATGTCTAACCCGTTATTACAGCCCTATAATTACTAAACTTAACTAAATTTTGATTAGAAAAACAAATAAAATAAACTTTAAATTGAGTTTTTTGGTGTCTCTATTTATAAGGTGGGTCAAAATTTCTTTTGAAGTCAAATTCTTCTCTATAAACTCTTTTTTTTTTTTTTTCGTTTTGAAAGAGATTAGAGAGAGGGATTTGACACTAAAAGAAATTTCAATACACCAAATATATAGAGACACCGTTTCAAAACCAACCGGCTGAACCGGTCTCGACTTTCAATCGTATTAAGAGATTTAGAAGTTGATTATTTTAAGGGAAGGAGGAGTTTAGAATTATTATATAATTTAATGCGGGAATTGTTTATGACTTTTATAGAGGAAACAAAGTTTGGTTTTTCATTGAGCCGATGTGGTATTATAAAAAATTAAACAAAAATTAAATAAGATTTTTTGAAGTTTGTATTTATTATTGACTTTTTTTCATGTAAGATTTAGTATGGATTGTTTTTCTATGAATGTATGTCTAAGTAAATTTGTATTATCAAAGGGCTTCTAACCTAATGGTATCCTCTTAACTTCTCTATGATAGGTCTTGAGTTCGAATCCAGGCTGAAGCATATTTGCTGAGGCAAGGTCATGGGGTTTACCTAGTTGTAAGTTTCCTCCTGTGGTGGGATCGGGCATACGCCCCAGATCATCAAATCCGAGGGGACGGTTGAAATCCCGTCTTAGGTGTCATCGTACCAGGCCGTTCAAAAAAAAGTAAATTTGTAGTTTATATTGTACATTAGTAAACTGCTGCTGTAACGACCTTTAATAAATGTCCTCTCGGTTATCCTACTAAGATCAACAATAAATTGTTAGCCTCACCACAAAGTTATCATCCCTTGTGATCAAGACACCAGCATGAGAAGAAGAACGGGGGCTCTAGAAAAGTTGCAAGAACTGCACGTTAGAGTATTAGTGAAATGGTGAGACAATTATGTGTTACCTGGTTGGTCATCAAGCCTTCTATTTAGTTTTTTTTAATTATTTCAGCCCAAAATATAATCTTCTATCAATTCAGCCCCTATAGTTTACACAACTAATGTTTTTGGCCCCCAACCATAGTTAGATTTTGGGCCAAAACCGTTATAATAGTTAAGTTTGAGTGGCCAAAACAGATATTTATCTAAACTACAGGAGCTGAATTAATAGAAGATTTTATTTTGGACTGAAATAATTAAAACACTTAAAACACATTGACCAAAACCGTAATTTACTCTTAAACGGCTATCTCAAATAGCGATTAGTTCCTCGTATGACATAAAAGTTCTTTGGCACTTGAATATTTGGCTACGAATAAAAGCATTGGTTATATTTTTCTTTTTAATACGGCATTTGCTAGATCTTTTTTAAAAATATATACGTTTTTTTTATCATTTTTTTTGTTGTGCAAATAAGTAGTTGGTTTAATCACGTCCGATCATTTGGCATGTAACCAAACCCGTGGTTCCGGTGGCTTACAAAATATGTAATATACCCTTTGCAGTAGGGTGAAACAAAAATTATTCTTTGGTTTTAGTTTTTAGTAACTAAAAAAACATGATATTGTAGTTGATATGCAAAAAGTCTTAATTAAGAATTTATTAAGCATGAGAAATGTTCAAAAAAAAAAAGTATACATAAGCTATTAAGGGCTATCATGAAAATTAACCTTCCAAATTTTGAGAAACCACAAACCTGAAGTCTTACTTTAATCTAGCCTTATTTTGCATCAATCTTTCACTTTAGTTGGTTGTACCCCTATTAATGAATTTCTTTGGGATGTTAATTTTTTTGTTGGTTCCCAATAAAATTAGTTGCATGAGCAACATTAGAAGTACACCTTAAATCATTATAGACTTTATAGGTGCACATCACAAAATTCCTATTAGCATAGGGTGTCTCATTATTCGTAGAGAATCATCGACACGAAAAGATAGACTGTTAGACTCATAAGATGAGTAGAATAACTGCAAGTTCGAATGAAACCAGCATGAGATCGACCCATTTCAGTGTAAAATAAAAATTTCGTGCACCAAAGTGTCATCTAATTTTGTTCTGAATAAAATCATGATTATGATTTTCTTTGTTTTGTACGGCATTTGCTATATTATTTTTAAAAGGTAAAACATTTTTTCTCCTTTTTATCCTTTTTTTGATTTTCAAATAACTAGTTGGTTTGATGGTCTAATCCGTTGGCATGTAACCAAACTAGTGGTACAATTAGCTTTTGACCAAAATGGTTAGGTTTGGTCAACAAAATCCAAGGGTTTTTTTCTTAGAGAAATAATCGGGTTTAAAATTTATCTGGTTGAAGTTTGAATTAGGATCAGTTTAAGCAGGGTTGAAACTAGTTTCAACTTTTAGAGTTAGAAACCAATATCAACCCACAACACGGTTGAGTTGGTTTGTGATCGGGTCCTACTAAACCTGTTTGGTAATTAGATTGTGTCGGGTTTGAATCGGGGTTGATTTCTAAGCCCTTTTTTTTACCATATCTCTAGCAACATGTATTATGATATCCATTAACATGATCTATGAATTCTTAAAGTTTTGTGTCAAGTGATAAATATAATTATGCTAATTACCATCTTTTGAAAGTTATTGATTTTATTTTCTTTTGGATCATTATAAGCAAGTCTTATTCTGAATAACCAATGAAACAATTATTTACAAAATCACTATTTAGAATAAGATTATCGTTTGCGTAGGATTTGAGAAGTAATCGAATTGCTTAAGTTTTTTTGAATGACAAGTTCTATTAGAACATTTAGACGAGCCAGCAAGGTGCTAAAACTCGCACATACCCAATAGACATGCAAGCCCCCTATTACAATATCCCATCATACAATACAAACAATTATTTTAAATAGAAAAACTATTCAATTCTTCCTAAGTCAGTGATCCCCATTTAGCTCATTGTTTAATCCAAAAGAAATTTAAAAATTGCACCTTCTTGAATAAGCCTTGATAGAATTATAAAGACTTCATCATTTAATTCCCCACCTTGCTCGTTTTATCCAAAAGAAACTTAAAGATTATACCTTTTTGAACAAGCCTTGATACGGTTTTTCCAAATGTATCATATGAGTGTTAAGATTATTACATGCACCTCTTTATTTGGCTATTCTATTTGCTTAGACAATGTATAACAAGTTGCAATTTTAATTGCAACAAGAAGTAACTCCATGACATATCATGAAGGCCACATAACAAGCATAAATCTATATCTATACTATTTCATAAATAAATAACAATATGTCACATGTCGTTATTTTAGCTTATTCACGTCACAATTGTCACGTGACATCTTTATAGGCTAACCATGTGGCATATTTAAAATTTAAAAATTAATTTCATTTATTACAACAAAGTCAAATTTCAAAATATAAAGAAAAACAATTAACATTCATTTTTTAAAATATTAATTAAAATTTAATCATTTCAAACTTTCCATTTTCAATTAATAATTTTGAAATTTCAAAATTTTAAATCTTATTATTATTTATATTGTTTAAAAAGTGTTTAGATTTTTATAAAAATATACTTTTATTTTCTTATGTTAAAAATATTGAAACTTTTAGATTATTTGTATATCTATTCTTGTATCAGTGATTGTTTTGTAATGCTTATTTTTTATACAACTCTGTGTACCCTGTGTAATACACATGTCAATAAACTAGTAAAATAATATAAGACAAATTCAACAAAATGACCACTTAATTAGGAAAACCAATAAACTACCACTTAATTAGGAAAACATATAAACTAAACTTTATATGTGTTTTTGTAACCCTATTTATAAACTACCACTTAATTAGGAAAACTAAACTCTTTCTGAGTTTTCAAAGAGATTAGAGAGAGGGATTTGACTCGCAAAAAAAAATTCAAATCACCAACTATATAGAGACAAAGTTTGAAAACCAAGAGGTAGAACCGGTCTAGACTTTCAATCTACCGGTCTAGACTCTCAATGGTGTTAAGATAATTAACAATGTTTTCATAACCGGATCGGACGTCGAACCGGTCTCCTTACCTGTCAGAGGTCGGACCGGTCGAACTGGATTTAAGAACCGAATGATTTTATATACATTTTATAAATATATATATAAAAAATTAAAAAAATATATAAAAAACCGGTCCAACCACCGGCCCGACCACCGGTTATCACAAAAACGGTTTTGAACGTAGAACCGGCCCGCTATGCCTACCGAATCCCGGTCCGACCGGCCGGACCGGGTTTAAAAACATTGATAATTAAGAGTTGGTTGTTTATTTTAAAAGAGGAATGATTTTAGAATTATTATATAAAGTCAACGAGGGATTTGTTAATCACTTTTATAGTGAGGAAACAAAGTTTGGTTTTTCATCGAGGCGATGTGGGACTATAAACAACCGAGAATTTTAGTAAATATATATAAGATTTTTTATGCATTGTTTGTATGTTTAAGTTTTTTAATAGTAACACCTGAACCCACGTTTCATCGAGCCTGAAGCCTTGAGACCCGGGTCACATGACAACACCTGAACCTATTATGTTCACCTCATGAGAAAACTCATTTTGAACCCATTGTATGACCCAGCGTGTCAAATCTAAGGAAACGGTTGAAATCTTGTATTGGGTGTAGTCGTATGAAGCCGTTCAAAAAAATCAAAATGAAAATAGTTGCACCAAAAATACTAAAAAAGCCGAAAGACGAGAACGAAACACCTATTCTCCAAAACTATAAACAAGAGTCAAAAACGCCCCGTGAGCATTCAAGACATAACCGAGAACCGATCATGATTAGACTTGGGAGACATGACATCCTAATTGGGGGGAAGAGGGACCGTTGTCAAACCGGCCTTTAACCTTGAAGATTTAGACCCTTTTTTGGCTAACGAATGGGCCGAGCATTGTGACTAGAGATGATGATGGATTTTTTTTTGAAATAGGTGGTTTATGTTTTGTTTAGCAGTTTTTAAGTCGTTTCAAAAAGTAATTTTGAAAAATAGGCTTTCCTCTACTTGAAGTAGCGGAACCTATCGCATGTTTCCCTTCAAGTTTGGCTTGATTGATGACGTGTTTCCTCTGCATTACTTGGCATCCAACCTGGCTTGATTCCACTACTTGGAATAGCGGAAATGGTTCCATATTATTTTTCTAGCTTCGCTTCGTTTGGGAAACATTAGTTAAGATATTTCTGTTACTACAAGTAGCGGAAAGGGAGGGAACACCTAAAGCCTCATCATGTGGTGAGGTGGATGGCACATATGGGGATGGTTTTGCTACTCTAAGTAGCAGAATGTGTTAGACGTCATTTTTATCACGAAATGGATGCCACATTTGATATGTTTTGCTACTTGAAGTAGCTGAAAACCTATTTTCCTTAACCACTTTTGAAGCCACCTAATAGTTACTACACTAAACACAAACCACCTATTTTAAAAAAAAAAAAAAATCGATGAGGGGATGGATGGGGTTGTGACAACCACATATAAATCATGACATTGAGTTACCGAGTGTCCTTGACGGTTTTAACTGCATATTTGTGTTCAACACTGGTTTTTTAAACAAATTTTAAGTCTTTCTTAGATAATTCATCTCTCTTAGGATCTAATACCAAAGCAGTATCTGATATCAAATATGTTCATGCATCTGGCTACTTGGGGGTTTACATGATAAAACATGTTTTAGAAAAGTAGATAAAAAAGATAATCTAATTGTTTTGAAATTTTTGGAGAGAACTTTTGAGACTTGAACATCCATTCTTTTTAGGCACTCGTTTTTAATATTTCAGATACATGTACTTTATAATAAAAAAATGTAATTTTGGTGTTTCAACTAGCAAATTGACAAAATATCCAACTTTAAATACTAATATCTTATTTATCATAAGCTCTTTTTAAAGAATATTTAGTTTGTTGAGATGCTCTCACATAGTTGAATGCAAACATATTAAATAACATATATATCAACAACATGAATTTTATATATTCATATCCAAAATTAGGAAAAACTTATTTACCAACTTTGTTAAAAACTTATTAAACGGTAACATACAATCTTCTGAGAAGTGTGACTAACAATTTTTATATTAATAATTAAAAATTATTTTACACATGTGTCAGCCTCTATTGTATTTTTACTTTTGTTTTACTATCATTCTTTCTTAATAAATATTTATATCAAACAAAAATATGTTTATTTTCTCTCATATTAAATTATAATTATATTAGAATTATATTTTCAGAGATTAAATAATAATAAACACTTTTCTTTGTTAACATTTAAATATTTAAATATATATATATATATATATATATATATTCTAATATTTTCTTTATTATTCATTTATACTTACGGCTTAATATTTTATTGATTTAACCTCATATAATACATGCGCCTCATATGTATGTATGTATGCATGCATGCATGCATATTCAATGTTGACAAAACTTTAGGATTTTTCTATATAAACTCAATCAGTTTCCTACTTTCCATCGCTCACCACCAACAACTGTTCCCAGTCGGTAATACTCAGACTTCCTTAACAATTTAGATGGCAAATTAAATTGCGTCCTTTCACCACAAAAACCCATTATTATATTTAAAAAGTTATTAAAATTTTATTTAAAAATTTGGTTGAGTTTAACCATAAATAATCTCCCATCAAATAAGTGAAAGATTCATTTATCAAACTATGAAACATAACCCTCTCATAATACAACGTGCTTTCAACGCCGATAAAAAGTAATCCAATTCCATAGTATTTAACATCCAAATAACTGTCAAATGGGTAGATATTTTCTCAATGTTTTTAAAACCGGACCGGACATCGAACCGGTCTCCTTACCGGTCGGACCGGATTTAAGAACCGGATGATTTTATAAACATTTTATAAATATACATATATAAAATCAAAAATAAATAAATAAATAAACAAAACCGGTTCAAACACCGGTCCGACCACCGGTTTGTCGGTTCACCCAAAATGGCCCAGAACCCCCTAACCGGACCGGTTCACCCACCGGTTGACGGTTCGTACGGTCTGGTTTTCAAAACATTGTATTTTCTTCCTTAAACTCGCATTTAAAAAATTTTATTTACAAATTCTTATTTAACATTAAATCATTATGCTTTAACGAAGTTCTTTTAAAAGTGGATAGATAAGTTATTGAATTATAAAATATTGGTTAAAAAACATTATGTTATATTATAATGATTAAATCACTTAAATATATAATGTTGTAATATTTTTTTATATTCCACAAACTAACTCATACTTCCATCATTTTCTTACCTATTCAACACATTTGTTTATTAGTTAAAGATATCTTAATTAATTAAGAAAATTTTGTTGTATATTTTAGCGTAATTGAATTGATAGAACATCAATTTACTGTAAAACAACTAGTTTTCACATAAGATTTTGAAAGACGATTAAGTTGAGACTATTTAACCATGTAATAATCTTATTCTAATAAAAGAATAGCAACAATTGACACATGTCATCACCTCATTAGCTTTAGGAAAATTTTCTCACCTATCTCTCATATTAAATACTAAATAATTGTCTTTTATATTAAATAAATTAAATCCTAATGATTTTGAATAATTAAATTATACTATTAAATATCAAATTCTTATAAAAATTTTCAATTATATAATCATAAAATCTAATTTTATTTTTTTTGAACGGCTTGGTACAACGACACCCAAGACGGGATTTCAACCGTCCCCTCGGATTTGACGCTTTAGGGCGTATGCCGGAGCCCACCCCAGGAGGAACCCCACAACTGGGTAAACCCCCTGACCTTGCTTCAGCAAATATGCCTCAGCTCGGATTCGAACCCAAGACCTCCCATAAGGAAGTCAAGGGGGGTAACCATTAGGCTAGAAGCCCTTGGTTATAAAATCTAATTTTATAATCCCTAAATTTCTATTATTTATAATATATTATTTTTAAGTATTCATCCTTTATTATTTATCAACAATTAATGTTATTAAACATACAAATCTTTATAAAAAATATTGTTTATAACATATTTGATTTACTTAACCCATGTAATACATGAATTTATAAGCTAGTATAACGCTCAGTAGGATTCATTTATTAATTATTTTATGTAGAATGTTAAACAAGTAATTAAAAATTTGTGAATAGGCAGACAAATAATCATTTAAGTAAATAAGTGCAAATAAGCAAAAAAAAAAATGTTGATTTTATTAGTGTTAAACGGTAACTAAAATATTTGAGTAATAATAGGTTTAGAAGAATAAATAATAAAAAAAATTACTAAAACTAAAAACATACATTTAAAAGACAATGAAAAAAATTAAAAGCTATTCTAAAATACTGAAAAAGAAATAGAGAATAGAAAACTAATTTAAAAGGCAATGTTTTGTTGGTTAATCATTTAGTAATGGAACAAACTGAAGTAGAAAATGCATGTATTACTTTGTGACATCAAATTCATTTTATGGAAAATTTCGTACAAATGTAACCAACTTTCCAATGTGTTCCAGTTAAGTTACTTAAACTTTTTTTTGTCTCAATTAGGTAACTCAACCTATAATAAGTGTTCTCATTCTATGCTTTCCACCTATTAAGCATGTCATCATGGTGACATGGCATCTCTTTTTTTTTCTTTTTTTTTTTGATCGATGACGTGTAAATGACGTGGCATTATTATTTTTTGAAATATAACATGACTTTGATTTTAATTGAAAAAATATTAAAAAAGTTATTTTTCTTTTGATTCTCAACCGCAAAAAACAAAAGAATATATTTTCTAGGGTTCCACTTTCGAGAAGAAGAAACGGCAGAAGGATGCATATGTACCACCTTCCATCCGATTGAGCATCGCCTTCATAAACAGGCACCTTCGAGAAGAAGAAGCACCTTCGAGAAGAAGTAACTGGTTCTACCTTTGATTTGATCGTGCATCCTCTTCATCTTCAGGTTTTACTCCTTCGAATTTTATCATTTTATGCATCATATTCATGAGAAACGTATTGCATCTTCAACACATAGGCACTAGAAACCGGTTTCATGAACGCAAATGGCAACCGATACGACTTTTTGCTCACCGGATAATGTCACACCCCCACCTCTCGTCACCTGATCATGATGTCACTGAAATGGTTGCGAAAGCATAGTGGTGATGTCTCCGAGATGAGGGGTGACTTACTTGATCCAATATCACAAGCACACAGATTAACTTAAAAGAAGTACATTACAAGGATGTCGTAATCACAACCAATATTACATTATATAATCTAAGTTTATTACATTTATTTAATTACAAGTGTTTAAAGTGTTGCCTCACCGGTTGGTCACTGTCTTCCTGCAAAAAGATTTAAATTTGAAACGTCAGCACAAAGCTGGTGAGATCATACAGTTCAAGTTCCACAATATGATATGATATGTAATTATAAGTTCTCAAAATGTTCAGTTCCAGATATCCATGGGACATGTATCCAGTTCCTTTCTGACGTTCTTGTTCTATAAGATACTACCCGTCGGTAACATCTTAATGCCTCATTATCTCAATGTCTATCACAACATTAAGAAGTTCTAAAAACAGGAAACAAACATTCACACAAGGGGAGTTGCAGCTCCCAGCAAATGGGTGGTCAGCCGATAGTACTATCAATGTTTCCCCGTTCGGCCCCACATGGGTTCACTAGATACAGTTCAAAAATGAGGACTTTTAAGTTCTGTGATAATGTTCTGTTCTCAGGCAAAATCCCATGAAATCCACAAGTTCTCAACAATCACATGAAATCACTCAGATAACAGTGATACATATCATATAGTTCCAAAAAGTTCAACAGTGTTCCCCGATGTTTATAAAAGATTAAAAAGAAAAGGGGTTGTACGAAACTCACCTGATAATACAGATGTAGCAGAATACCTCACAACTGGTAATAAAGGGGTGATTCTGCATTTATTTATGTTTAATGAGTTATTTATGGTTTTAACTTACTGATTAGATCTTTTTGAACGTTCAATGTCAAAGACATTGCTTTGAAAGTCATCAAACCGATATTAAGTATTTAATTGTTATCATATCATACAATGTATGATAATGTAGGAACCTGTCACACCCCCAATTTCCAACTAACGGAATCATACCGTTTGGGAACGTGACAAACCAGGATCTCAGATCATTAGACATAACGAAGACCTCTATATGAATTTCAAAACACACTTTGGTCTAAAACTGTAACATCAAAGCTTTTAAAGTTTGCGGAAGCGTTTTAAAACCAGTAACAGTTGTAAAATGTAAATTACAATACAAAGTTTCAAATGTTCAAATTCAAATAACTAAATTGTAAAGTCATGCATGCGACTCAATCTCCTAGTCCATGCCTGCTTTCTTGTGCACCTTAACGTCCTGAGAAAACATGTAAATCAAGTCAACACAAAGGTTGGTGCATAACACAGGTTTAAGCATTCATAATGTTTAAAACAACAGTTTGAATATCAAGTTTGCAGATAACATAATCACACATGCATAGTCATGATAGCTAGTCATTTGTACTATTTACATAAGTGGTCGACACCGAAGCTGACGATTGCCATGCTATAGCATGTTTTTGCCTTGCCACTATTGTCTAGCACAAACAATAGTAAATGATTGTTTGGTCAGTCAAACACCTGCGTAGATCCCATCTACCAAGTGAGGTTTGTCAAACCTAATAGATCTATTTCCAACTACCACGCTTTGCGCTACGGCAAACTAAACGGTTCGAAGTGTAAGGACTTGTAAATGCTATGTTGTCACAAAATGTAAACAGCTAACTCATGCAAGTTATATGTATCTAAAATGTTTGTTGCACATGTTTTCTCCCCCAAAACAGTTTAAAATAAGAAAGGGGCCGTGTACGCACCTTTGATTATTTGCAGAATGATCAAACACTCGTAAACTTGCGTAGAAAATCCTCTACGAAGAATCTGTGATTAAACAATAACCTAAAGTTATTCGGAATGTCGTTTTGTGCTTGGAATCACATACGTGTCAACACTCGTATGTTAGATTTGTTAAGAATGTGTATACGTATGTACACATGCTTTTGAAATCGTTTAAATAAAATCACATGACCGTATACGATTTTATTTAAATAGACGTAATTATACGCGATTTCGTTTTCGGATTAAAATATGAATTTTATTATTCTAAAACATTCGTATTCTCGTTACGTTTCCAACGCAACTCGAACGGGCTAAATCGGACTTGAAACGAAGAAGTTACGGGTTAAAAACCAAAATTTGGTTTAAATACAAAAACATGGCAGCCCTAAGGCTCGAACCCGCGACCTATCACTCATAACACACACCCATTACCAACTCAACTAATTCAGCTTTCATTAACAGACTTCATTATTATTTGTTTTAATCTACAATGGATCGGATTCCCTTTTGTTTTCTCAAACCGAACCTAACTTGGTTCTAATTGAACCCGATTCGAACCCGACCCATCCTCAATCCATGGGGCTTTGGTTCAATGATTTTAAACGAGTACATGACTGTGTTTAATCGATCCATATCAGTATAATCATATGATTTTCATATCCCGATCGAACTCAAACCTAACCCCTTTTTCCCTTGCCTCAATTTCGTTAAATTAGATTATGTTAAGTTGTAAATCCATTGGGTTTTCAGTAATTAACAGATTTAGAACCCACCCATGGTATTTAATTTGATTTTTGAATACTTCTACATAGAAATCCCCAAAACCGTTTTGTCATATAAACCCTAGAATTGAAATCATTCAATTCGATGTTAAGAACTGAAATTAGAATATGGTTATCAATGTACAGAGCATTTCGAAACTCTCTGTATCATTTGATTTGATTTTTAAAACCGTTTGAACACTAATCCCCAATTCCTTATATTCGAAGAACCCTAATACTTGAAATCATAGAGTTAGTTATTGATTCATGAAATTGGTATAGCTACCTCCTTAAACGAATCCTTCTGAAACTAAGGATGATAATTGATTCGATTTTAAAGCTCATTTGATTAAAAACCCCCAAACTCGTTTTTGAGATGAACCCTAGATCTACCAATCATCCAATTCGCAATCCTTACATGAAATTGTGTGAGGGGTATTCTTAGTCGGCCATATTAGGGTGTGTGGGTGTAGTTTGTTACCTGATTTGATATCGAATTGAAGTAGGTCGATTAACACTTGAATTTCGGCCGCCCTTCTGATCAAATCCTCGATCTAAGACTCCTGGAATGAAATTGTGTTGTTCTAAAGCCTCTAAAGATGCCGACCAAAGTTTTTGGATACCCAATTTGTGCGTTTAAAGTCGAATTATATATTCACCATGATTTCAAGTGAGTGTTACGACTTTTCATCCCCATTTGAGTTAAATTCGACCCATCATGTGCTTATAACGGATAATTAACTATTAATCATCATCTTAATGAGTTGCTAGAGAGTTTAATTCAGTTATTAACACCAAATTAATACGAATTTAGACTCTTGTTTGCACTATAGCCGAATTTTGACTTTAAAAGTCAAAATTGAGATTTTTCTTGATTTGTAATCTTAATCCTTGAAGTTTTAACATTCTAAGACTACTTTTGATCAATTACCATCCCTCTAGTTCGATTTTAAATGATTTCACATCATTTCGGTTAATTCTAAAGTTAACGGAATTAATCCGGAATACCGAATTGT
Source organism: Mikania micrantha (assembly GCA_009363875.1). Taxonomy (NCBI): domain Eukaryota; kingdom Viridiplantae; phylum Streptophyta; class Magnoliopsida; order Asterales; family Asteraceae; genus Mikania; species Mikania micrantha. The sequence goes on along the minus strand of CM018685.1, from coordinate 44,613,643 downwards.
CACTAATCGGCCAATTGGAATATTATTGGGCTAGAGTAACCCAATTGGGCCTCATAAATACCATTAGGCCTACCTTGGGCCTCATTGGGCCTACCTTGGTCTCATTGGGCCTACCTTGGCCTCATTGGGCCTTCCTTGACCTTATTGGGCCTTCCTTGACCTTATTGGGCCTTCTTTGGCCTTATTGGGCCTTCCTTGGCCTTATTGGGCCTATCTTGACCTCATTGGGTTTGTGATTCCGTTATTCTCAGTTAACGAGGTTAATTCGAAAAGTCAGATTGTCACATCATCCCCTTGTTGAAGGAATTTTCGTCCCGAAAATTAGTAAATGTTAGGAGTAGTTAGGAAACTATTTACGAGTTTAAATCGTACGTGTTAGTGTGGTTTGATCATTCCGTGTGCTTGTGTGTACTCACACAAAACATCTAATGCTTGCAACATCACAGCTAAATGTGATCGTTCAATGTGACTGTTTGCGTGTACACTAGTTAGTTCACCTAACTGTGACTGTTTGTGTTAGATCATACTGTGCTGTGTAACCTCATACATAGTGAGTGTCTGTAACTGTTTGTACTATGCAACCCTGCACATAGCAAAATATGTGTAACTAATCATGCATGTACTACCATAACATGTAACATATGAGATGTAACACATAAAATGTATAAAATGTAATGTAGCACAATTGTTTATAACAAAACCAATTGAATAAAGTGTTTGTGCTTACAGTTTGAAATTTGCAGTGTTGATGTGTGAAGCATCACGTCATCCCCTTGTTGAAGGAAATTTCGTCCCGAAATTTAACGTGCGCTCTCAGTGCTTGTAGTTGTTGTTTTGAACAGATGAGGATACTTCTTCATCATTTGGTCTTCCCGTTCCCATGTGAATTCAGGACCACGTCTTGAATTCCACCGAACTTTGACTATCGGAATCTTGCTTTGTTTGAGTTGTTTGACCTCTCGGTCCATGATTTCTGCTGGCTCTTCAATGAATCGTAACTGTTCATCCACTTGTATTTCTTCCAATGGTACAATCAATGTCTCATCAGAAAGACATTTCTTTAAGTTCGATACATGAAAGACATCATGAACTCCACTGAGTTCATTCGGTAATTTTAGTTGATACGCAACCGGACCAATCCTTTTCAGAATCTCAAAAGGTCCTACGTAACGTGGACTAAGCTTTCCGCGCTTGCCGAATCGTATCACACCTTTCCAAGGTGATACCTTTAGAAGAACTCGGTCTCCTACTTGGAATTCCAATGGTTTACGACGTTTGTCTGCATAACTCTTCTGTCGATCCCGGGCCGCTGCCATACGGTTCCGGATTTGTACAATCTTCTCAGTCGTTTCATGCACTAGTTCAGGACCTGTAATCTGACTGTCACCAATTTCAGCCCAGCAAACTGGTGAACGACATTTGCGACCATACAAAGCTTCAAACGGTGCTGCTTGAATACTTGTATGATAACTATTGTTGTAAGAGAATTCCACTAACGGTAAGTGGTTTTCCCAGCTATCACCAAAATCAATTACACAAGCTCGTAACATATCCTCGAGCGTTTGAATCGTACGTTCACTCTGACCGTCGGTCTGTGGGTGATAGGCGGTACTCATATCCAAACGAGTCCCCAATGACTTATGAAGTGACTTCCAAAAGTTGGAAGTAAATCGCGCATCCCGATCTGATATGATAGAGATTGGCACGCCATGCCGTGCTACCACTTCCTTGATGTAAATGCGAGTCAGTTTCTCCATCTTGTCGGTTTCCTTGATTGCTAAGAAGTGTGCAGATTTCGTTAATCGATCAACAATTACCCATATCGTATCACAACCACTCGGTGTACGGGGTAACTTAGTAATGAAGTCCATCGAAATCTGTTCCCATTTCCACATCGGTATCTCTGGTTGTTGTAGTAAACCAGATGGCTTCTGATATTCAACCTTGACTTTCGAACAAGTCAAACATTTGCTAACGTACCTAGCAATGTCAGCTTTCATGTGAGGCCGCCAATACAGTGCCTTCAAATCATGATACATCTTGTCTGATCCCGGATGGACTGAATATCTGGACTTGTGTGCTTCATCCATCACTAGTTCCCTTAAACCTCCGTACAAAGGTATCCACAATCGTTTAATGAAATAACGAATTCCATCAGGTTTAACATCCAACTGTGTTTCCATCCCCCGTAAGGATTCATGTACCAGATTTTCCTTTTCTAAGGCTCCCAGTTGAGCACTGCGTACCTTGTCAGGTAAATCAGTATGTATTGTCATCATAAGTGCGCGAACCCGTCTTTTTGAAGTGTCTTTTCTGCTTAAAGCATCAGCTACCACATTAGCTTTTCCCGGGTGATACTTAATCGCGCATTCGTAGTCGTTCAACAACTCAACCCATCGTCGTTGTCTCATATTCAGCTCCTTCTGATCAAAGATATGCTGCAAACTCTTATGATCAGTATAAATGGTACACTTAGTTCCATACAGATAATGCCTCCAAATTTTCAAAGCAAAAACCACTGCTCCTAACTCCAAGTCATGAGTAGTGTAATTCTTTTCATGTGGTCGGAGTTGCCTTGAAGCATAAGCAATCACTTTATCACGTTGCATCAATACACATCCCAAACCCTGTGCAGATGCATCACAATACACCACAAAGTCTTCTGTCCCTTCCGGTAAGGACAGAATCGGTGCACTGCAGAGTTTCTGTTTCAATAACTGGAATGCAGTTTCCTGTTTATCCGTCCAGTTATACTTCGTTCCCTTGTGCGTAAGAGCTGTAAGTGGTTGAGCGATCTTTGAGAAACCCTCAATAAATCGTCGATAATAACCCGCCAAACCAAGGAATTGTCGTACCTCGGTAGGGGTCTTTGGCGCTTCCCAATTCTTAATTGCCTCGATCTTTGCTGGATCAACATGTATGCCCTTTTCATTGACTATATGACCTAGGAATTGAACTTCTCGCATCCAAAAGTCACATTTTGAGAACTTAGCGTACAATTGTTCTTGTTTCAGTAATTCCAACAGCAATCGAAGATGTTCAGCGTGCTCCTCCTCAGTCTGAGAATAGATGAGAATGTCATCTATGAAAACAATGACAAACTTATCAAGATAAGGTTTACAAACACGATTCATGAGATCCATGAATACTGCTGGAGCGTTTGTCAACCCAAATGGCATGACCAAGAACTCATAATGGCCATAGCGCGTCCTGAATGCAGTCTTCGGAATATCTTCTTCTTGAACTCTTAGTTGATGATAACCCGATCTGAGATCAATCTTCGAGTAGTAGCTCGAACCTTGCAACTGATCGAACAGATCGTCAATTCTAGGTAACGGATACCGGTTTTTGATAGTAACCTTGTTAAGTTCCCGGTAATCGATACACATACGGAAAGTCCCGTCCTTTTTCTTGACAAACAAAACTGGAGCTCCCCACGGTGAAAAACTAGGTCGTATGAAACCCTTATCCAACAATTCTTGCAGTTGTGTAGATAATTCTTGCATCTCTGACGGTGCAAGTCGATAAGGCGCCCTAGCTATCAGTGCTGCATCTGGTGTCAGGTCGATTCAGAATTCCACCTGTCTGATAGGCGGTAATCCCGGTAAGTCTTCTGGAAATACCTCCGGAAATTCACAAACTACTGGGATATGTTCAACCTTCTTCTCAGCTACCGGCTTTTCAGTTATAAGTGCTATAACTGCCGTATGACCTTTACGCAGACATTTATGTGCTTTCATACAAGATATGAGACGCAGTGGCGTACTGCTCATCTCACCTTGTACATACAATGTCTCTCCATTTATAAGAGGTATACGAACGATCTTTTCATGGCATACTATTTCAGCCTGATGTTTGGACAACCAGTCCATGCCAATGACTACATCAAAACTACCTAAAGTGATAGGCATAAGATCAATTTCCAATGTTTGACCCATCAAATCAAGCATACATCCCTTAAAGATTTGTTCAACTACAATTAACTTACCATCAGCTAATTCTACAGTGTATGGACTATCTAAGGCAGTGGGACTAACATTTAGCAACTTAGCAAGTGAACTAGATACAAAACTCCGATCGGCACCAGTGTCAAATAACATAGAGGCATAGTGATTATTTAAGAGGAACGTACCCGTAACAATGTTGGGATCCTCCCGTGCTTGACGTCCTCCAATCACAAACGCCCTGCCCCTAGCACCATTGTTATTGTTGTTGTTGTTGTTATTGGTGCCATTGCCGTTACCGTTGCCGTTGCCGTTGCCATTCGCATTGTTATCCCCGCCTTTCTTGAGTTGTGGGCAATCCTTTTTAAAGTGCCCCATCTTGCCACACTCAAAACAACCCTTCTGTGCGTTGTTCTGATTGTTATTGTGATTGTTGTGATTGTTTTCCAGCTCCCCGCGACAATCCTTAGCCGCATGCCTAATCTTACCACACCTTTGACACTTAGCTCTATCGCACTGATTTCCAGCATGATGAAATCCACACCTGTTGCATTTTGGGTGTTTACCAATATAACCCCCTAATGATGATGATTGCTGACCACTATTCGAATTGTGGTAAGACTTGTTTGAATCTTGCTTCCGGTTCTGCTGATACGACTGTTGGTTGTAACCATTGGAGTTGTTACCTTCCCACTTCCTTTTATGGTCTCCCACCTTGGTAGCTGATGTTCGTTTAGGCAGAGTCCCCTGTAATACTGCCTGATCAGTCAGTTGATGCTCTAAACGAACAGCTTGTTGAATTGTGGTGGGATTTGCAGAAGTAACCAATCCCTGAATCTGAGGCACCAATCCCCCAATGTACCTCTCTATCCACTTGCTTGTGGGAGTAGCCATGTGAGGTAGAAGTCTGGCTAATTCATGAGATCGAGTCGTGTACTCCTCGATGTTGGACCCCTCTATCTTGAGGTGCCAATATTCCTCCTCTAATTTCTGCATCTCACTACGAGGGCAGTACTCCTCCTGCAGTAAAGTTTTGAAACCATTCCAAGTCAAGGCATTAGCCTCACCCAATCCCAAGGTCTGAACATTTGAGTTCCACCAAGTCAAAGCTGGACCCTCCAATGTTCCCGTAGCATACTTCACCTTGTTCTCATCCGGACAATTGCACATCTCAAACATAGATTCAGCCTTCTCAATCCATCGTAGGAGTCCAATGGCTCCTTCCGATCCTTTGAAATTGTGTGGCTTACAGTCCAAGAACATCTTGAACGTGCATGCCTGTGGGTTCACTAATCCCCCAGCTAGACCATGTGGCCCTGTGTTGTGTGTCTGAGCGTAGTTCGCGATTGCCTCCGCGACCCTGTTATTGATTAGCTCGTTGAGCTCAGCAACTGTCATGTGAACGTTCTCGTTGGCCATTATCTTCCTAGTTAAAAGAAATGTTAGAGCGTTATCAAGGTCCAATGTGACATGTGTAAATAATACAACAAACACAACATGTAATATATAAATCAACACAACTGTTGGCAATAAATAATAGTTTTTCAATAGATAGAAATCTGATTTGAGTACAATACTTTTGAAATCAAAACATAAATTTTCCAAACATCTAATGTAGGAACACAACCCGTTCCTAATAAGTTTAAGCAAAACAAGGAAAATCAATCATCCTCAACAGTGGATTCAGGATCAGAATCAACAGCTGGTGCTGGTTCTTCCCCTTCTTCCTCTTCATCCTCTTCCTCATTCTCCGAGGCCACCAAGTCTTCCAAGGCTTCAAGTCTGCCTTCCAGAATCTCAGCTCGGTTCTCAGAATCTTGAAGACGACCAATCAAATGGATGATCTCATCCCGCATGTCATTAACCAGATGGGCAAGATTATCTTGTCTTTCGTTCGCATCCCAGAGTTCCCGAACGTTATACTCAATCCTATCGTTCGCCCAGTACAAATCCTCACGCAGTTTGACGATCTCCTCAGCATTAGTCCTTTGCCTCTTAGGCTCAGGAACATTCAATACAGGTGGTGGATGGGTAGAAGGTCCCTCAGCAGGGATTTCCTGAGTACCCTCCACTGGCTCCTCCTCCGGATCCTCATCCGGGTCCTCCTCCGGGTCCTCCTCCGGATCTTCCTCCGGGTCTGAATCATCTCTCTCATATGGTGGAGGTGATGGGATAGGTGAGGATGGTGAGGATGGTGGTGCTGGAACTATCGGCTCCTCATCCTCAGAATCATCAATGTAGATATACGGTGCTGATGACGATGCCATGCCTGTTACATAATACCATATGTAAGTGCAGTGCCATGGAATGTGTAAGCAAGTCTATTACATAATGTCATATGTAATTCCTAAGTAATATGTGTAAGCATATGTGTCTAATGTCTAACAGTCATAGTCTAAGTCTACAATTGCAAACCTAGTTCGCTATAACCAATGTCTCTGATACCAATCTGTCACACCCCCAATTTCCAACTAACGGAATCATACCGTTTGGGAACGTGACAAACCAGGATCTCAGATCATTAGACATAACGAAGACCTCTATATGAATTTCAAAACACACTTTGGTCTAAAACTGTAACATCAAAGCTTTTAAAGTTTGCGGAAGCGTTTTAAAACCAGTAACAGTTGTAAAATGTAAATTACAATACAAAGTTTCAAATGTTCAAATTCAAATAACTAAATTGTAAATTCATGCATGCGACTCAATCTCCTAGTCCATGCCTGCTTTCTTGTGCACCTTAACGTCCTGAGAAAACATGTAAATCAAGTCAACACAAAGGTTGGTGCATAACACAGGTTTAAGCATTCATAATGTTTAAAACAACAGTTTGAATATCAAGTTTGCAGATAACATAATCACACATGCATAGTCATGATAGCTAGTCATTTGTACTATTTACATAAGTGGTCGACACCGAAGCTGACGATTGCCATGCTATAGCATGTTTTTGCCTTGCCACTATTGTCTAGCACAAACAATAGTAAATGATTGTTTGGTCAGTCAAACACCTGCGTAGATCCCATCTACCAAGTGAGGTTTGTCAAACCTAATAGATTTATTTCCAACTACCACGCTTTGCGCTACGGCAAACTAAATGGTTCGAAGTGTAAGGACTTGTAAATGCTATGTTGTCACAAAATGTAAACAGCTAACTCATGCAAGTTATATGTATCTAAAATGTTTGTTGCACATGTTTTCTCCCCCAAAACAGTTTAAAATAAGAAAGGGGCCGTGTACGCACCTTTGATTATTTGCAGAATGATCAAACACTCGTAAACTTGCGTAGAAAATCCTCTACGAAGAATCTGTGATTAAACAATAACCTAAAGTTATTCGGAATGTCGTTTTGTGCTTGGAATCACATACGTGTCAACACTCGTATGTTAGATTTGTTAAGAATGTGTATACGTATGTACACATGCTTTTGAAATCGTTTAAATAAAATCACATGACCGTATACGATTTTATTTAAATGGACGTAATTATACGCGATTTTGTTTTCGGATTAAAATATGAATTTTATTATTCTAAAACATTCGTATTCTCGTTACGCTTCCAACGCAACTCGAACGGGCTAAATCGGACTTGAAACGAAGAAGTTACGGGTTAAAAACCAAAATTTGGTTTAAATACAAAAACATGGCAGCCCTAAGGCTCGAACCCGCGACCTATCACTCATAACACACACCCATTACCAACTCAACTAATTCAGCTTTCATTAACAGACTTCATTATTATTTGTTTTAATCTACAATGGATCGGATTCCCTTTTGTTTTCTCAAACCGAACCTAACTTGGTTCCAATTGAACCCGATTCGAACCCGATCCATCCTCAATCCATGGGGCTTTGGTTCAATGATTTTAAACGAGTACATGACTGTGTTTAATCGATCCATATCAGTATAATCATATGATTTTCATATCCCGATCGAACTCAAACCTAACCCCTTTTTCCCTTGCCTCAATTTCGTTAAATTAGATTATGTTAAGTTGTAAATCCATTGGGTTTTCAGTAATTAACAGATTTAGAACCCACCCATGGTATTTAATTTGATTTTTGAATACTTCTACATAGAAATCCCCAAAACCGTTTTGTCATATAAACCCTAGAATTGAAATCATTCAATTCGATGTTAAGAACTGAAATTAGAATATGGTTATCAATGTACAGAGCATTTCGAAACTCTCTGTATCATTTGATTTGATTTTTAAAGCCGTTTGAACACTAATCCCCAATTCCTTATATTCGAAGAACCCTAATACTTGAAATCATAGAGTTAGTTATTGATTCATGAAATTGATATAGCTACCTCCTTAAACGAATCCTTCTGAAACTAAGGATGATAATTGATTCGATTTTAAAGCTCATTTGATTAAAAACCCCCAAACTCGTTTTTGAGATGAACCCTAGATCTACCAATCATCCAATTCGCAATCCTTACATGAAATTGTGTGAGGGGTATTCTTAGTCGGCCATATTAGGGTGTGTGGGTGTAGTTTGTTACCTGATTTGATATCGAATTGAAGTAGCTCGATTAACACTTGAATTTCGGCCGCCCTTCTGATCAAATCCTCGATCTAAGACTCCTGGAATGAAATTGTGTTGTTCTAAAGCCTCTAAAGATGCCGACCAAAGTTTCTGGATACCCAATTTGTGCGTTTAAAGTCGAATTATATATTCACCATGATTTCAAGTGACGGTTACGACTTTTCATCCCCATTTGAGTTAAATTCGACCCATCATGTGCTTATAACGGATAATTAACTATTAATCATCATCTTAATGAGTTGCTAGAGAGTTTAATTCAGTTATTAACACCAAATTAATACGAATTTAGACTCTTGTTTGCACTATAGCCGAATTTTGACTTTAAAAGTCAAAATTGAGATTTTTCTTGATTTGTAATCTTAATCCTTGAAGTTTTAACATTCTAAGACTACTTTTGATCAATTACCATCCCTCTAGTTCGATTTTAAATGATTTCACATCATTTCGGTTAATTCTAAAGTTAACGGAATTAATCCGGAATACCGAATTGTCACTAATCGGCCAATTGGAATATTATTGGGCTAGAGTAACCCAATTGGGCCTCATAAATACCATTAGGCCTACCTTGGGCCTCATTGGGCCTACCTTGGTCTCATTGGGCCTACCTTGGCCTCATTGGGCCTTCCTTGACCTTATTGGGCCTTCTTTGGCCGTATTGGGCCTTCCTTGGCCTTATTGGGCCTTCCTTGGCCTTATTGGGCCTATCTTGACCTCATTGGGTTTGTGATTCCGTTATTCTCAGTTAACGAGGTTAATTCGAAAAGTCAGATTGTCACAGAACCTACATTACATTAGATTCCCAATATAAGGTTGATGACGCTCTTGACTAATCAGAATACTCTCGGATTAACTAAATAGTTAATGTTGTTGATTATAATGCTAACACAGTTTCTAGATGGTTTAATGGCTTAGGAATGATTAATCCTTGTTATTGATTACCCAATTATCATGAAATATCACAATGTAGCATTAAGATAGGTATAATAACCATGTTTAACATACTAATCTGACTGTTATCATAAACATCAGATAATCGTTCCAATAAGTATGTTAATGATCGTAATTAGTTTGAAACACTTGGATTTAACCTTGCATTTCAAAGATTAATCAAACTAATCACCTACATTGTTATAATCAAATGGTTTAAACCATTATAATCATGGATATGATTTCATGCAAACCGGGCATTACAACGGATCAAAACAAGGATTTAGCCGTTAAAACTTCGTGTTCTTTGTTTATAATCAATCCTAGTCATCATCTAGGCAATAATCAACAATCCTAACTATGTCATTACGTTCAAAATCAAGATCTAATCAATCAAAATCAAACTAGAAGGTTAAAACGAATCATTACCAAAACATACGGATATCTGCGGTTAAAACAACGATCAGAACTCGTAGATATGATCCCTGGTAAGATTGATGACTTCTGGTGGCCTCAAGATGGTGTTTTGATGGTGGTTTGGTCGGAGTTTTGATCTGTGAGTCGAAGGTGTTCGAGAAGTTTTAAAAATAAACTTCTGCATGAAATCTGGTGAAGAAGATCAATGCATTGCACCGCCTCACCCGTCGCGTACCGCGACAAGGAACCAAAAATTGCTTCACGTACCGCGAAGAAATCCGGAAGTCTTTAGATATTTTGATGCATCGCGTACCGCGGAGGACCCTCGACCCCTCCTTCGCGTATTGCGACGAGTCCAATCGTTCAACACTTAGAAAATTTTCTTCGTTTTTCGATTCCGGGCAATCCAGGACTCCGTTTTGCACACGGTGTTCGCCCACGTTCATCATTTCTCGCATACTATCGATCTGCAATAATTTCAATTGTTAAATCAACACGGATTTCTAGTACAACCACATGTGATCCCGTCACCAATGACGTAATTATCAACTGCAATTATCACAGATAAAAACCTGTTTCTTGAATGTAAATGGTAGGTACTAGGTATTGCTCCATTCTGGGTATCACGAATGCAGCACAGAAGATTGTTGGATGAAGAAATAAAACAAAAAATATTATTTCTTGCATGATTACTTAGGAGGAAAATAATAAAAAAAAATAAGTAAACTTACAAGTAAACAAATATTAATTTTTGCAGGATTATTGGATGAAGATGAGCTTAGAATATGATTCTTTTTTGAGTTTACTTTTTTATGACAAGGAGGATGGGATTGAAGATGACATACTTTCTATTGAAGATTGGAGTTCAAGTGAACAAGATTATGAGAGTGATAGCGATCATGAAAATGATGTGGTGTATCCTTGTTATGATCCTAATTTAGATTGGAAATTGATGAAGCCGGTTATTGGAATGAAATTTGAGAATCCTGCACAACTAAAAGAGAGTTTGATTGATTATGGTGTTTCAATTGGCTATCAATTAGTGTTTTTGGTAAATGACCATAATAGGTTGTTGGTATGATGCAGGAAAGAAGAAATTGAAGATGATGGTGAGGGGAAAAAAAGAAAGTATGGAAGTGTCCATTTAGGCTTTGGGCCTTTAGGATCACAGGTGATAATTCTTTCCAAATAAAATCACTAGATGAAAATCATACATGCTCAAGAAAGTTTTCTTTAGGTTCTCTTGTTACATATTCATGGATTGCAAAACGATATTTCAAGCAAATAATTCAAAATCCTGAAATTAGTTTAAGGGATTTGCTAGAGGACATCAAGAGAAATTATGAATGCAAAGTTAGTATTGGTCAATGTAGTAGAGCAAAAAAGAAAGTATTGGATGATTTTGAAGGTGGGTTGAAAGAACATCATGCAAGACTTTCAGATTATTAAGCAGAAATACTACAAACAAACCCGGAGAGTACTGTGAAGATGGCAGTGAATGCGATGACAAATGGAGATGTTGATTTTAGTAGTTACTATATTTGTTTGAAAGGTGTCAAAGAAGGTTGGATAAATGGATGTCGGAAAGTTATTTGTTTGGATGGATGTTTTCTAAAAAATAGTGGTCAGTTATTTTCAGCTGTTGGGAGAGATGCCAATAATCATATTTTTCCTTTAGCATAGGCTATAGTATCTGTTGAAAATAAGGAAAATTGGAAATGGTTTCTTGATCTGTTGAATAATGACATTGAAATGGAAGGTGGACTTGGACTAACTTTAATTTCAGATCAACACAAGGTATTTTGTACTAAGTTATACACTTTAATTTGCATTTATTGTTATTTTTATATGTTATTTGTTTGTCATTAGGGAATTATAAAAGCCGTAAAGGATGTATTTCCATATGCCAAGCACAGACAATGTACAAGGCATATCTATGCTAACTTTAAGGAAAAATTTCATGGACTTCAATTCAAAAACTTGTTTTGGGCTGCTGCAAATTCAACAACCGAGCAACAATTTGAAGAAAAAATGAATGACTTGAAAACTATTAGCAAAGGTGCGTATTCTTATCTTATGGAGAGAAATCCAATTAGTTGGTCAAGAGCCTTTTTTGAGGTTGGTAGAGCATGTGATGCATTTGAGAATCGGATGAGTGAAAGCTTTAATTCACGTGTTCGAGTCGCAAGAAGGAAGCCTATCATAACCATGTTAGAAGAAATTATAACATTTGTGATGCATAGAATTTTCTTAATGGCCAAAAAAGCAGAAAGTTTGGAGCATGAAGTATGTCCAAGAATCAGAAAAAAATTAGAAGATATTAGTAAGAAACAAAGGTGATGCTTATATCTTTAATATTTTCAATCATTAGTATGAATTGTTACAATTTTTGGGTTAATTCTGTAGGCATTGGACGGTGATTCCAAGTGATAACATCATATTTGAAGTAAGGAACGAGAAGGATGCATATGTAGTAAACATTGATGAACAAACTTGCACTTGTAGATCATGGCAATTGTCAGTGTCACACCCCCAAATTCCCACTCGTGGCGTCAGTCCACGTGGGTGTGACGTGGCCAGGATCACAGCTCATGTTCATATAGAACGACTCTATATGAGTTTCACAATCACATACAATCATAAATAAAACCAGTTTTCATAAGTAAGCAGCGGAATTGTTTAACATTAAAAGTAAATAGTTGCAGCGGAAAAATAATTTGTTTAACCGACACTACATTGATCAAATTGTTTTACAATCAACAAATGCACACACAAGCCTAGGACTTGAGTCTATATGCCAGTCAGACTCCTTAATACATCCTTGTGCGCATCCTAGCGTGTGCTCCATCAGTTACCTGAGAATACATGCGAAAAGTGTCAACTAAAAAGTTGGTGAGTTTACAGGTTTAGACAGACACAAATAGTAAACAGACATATACTGGGTATGTTAAGTTTTGTTGTTGGATACTACGATCCGTGGAGTGTGTCAGTTCATCTTACCGAAACTAGACTGTTTCCGTTTGCCTCCGCAGGTCATCGCTGAACCCGCATTCCCATCGAAATTACACTCGTTATGACCTCCAGTCAACATTGGTGCCGAGTGGGGTTAGTCAAACCCAGTAGTACTACGTAATTACGACTCGTTTGATACACAACTAACGGTAAAGATAAGTGAGGACTTTAAGCGATATAAGTTACACTCGAAAATGGTTTTCACAACATACCAGTCATACATCTATGACAGTTGCATAGTATTCTCACCCCAAAGTTTAGTAAGACAGTTAAATGTAAAAGTGGGGCTGTAAACTCACCTGAGTTTGTGTAATGCGTTTGCTCAAAAGAGATTGTGTAGCTCGCCGGCTAGTAGTCACCTATATCACATAGGTACTATGAGTTCGTGTTCACACATGTGGGCCTCACAGGACCGTGTTCGTGTTTAACAACACCGAGTTGTTAAGTGGGTCATGTTGACCGTGTTTGACCGTGTTGACCGTGTTTGACCTAACGACCCGTTGGTGACGGTTTTGGATCAAGTGCTCGTGTAACGTACGGTTTAGTGTCGTGTGATGTGTACGGATACCAACAATCATTCCCATGAGGAAACTTACTATTTATAGTAAGTTTCTATTTTAGGAAAGTTTCCATATTTAACAAGCCATGCATGAAATCACATTCAGATTATTCTAACATGCGTGTTTATCCTAAATGAGCATGTTGTCAAATAGCACGTAGTTACACATTGCCGGTTTAGTACAGTTTGCGCGTAAAAGTTTCTAAATTAAGCATATATCATCAAGTTTGGCAACCAATATCATCTAACATCATCATCTTAGTCCTAAATAGTCCTTTAATCATGATCGTTACGACTAACATGCGATAATTCATAAGCTTAGCAAAATAAAGTTACTATATTTAGTAACTTATGAAAATAACCAAAATCAAGTCTCCCAACAACATAATCCTTTCCATATCATCATATAATCACTAAATAAACATGTTAGACTCATAACATTATCATACCTATCATCCATTTACTATCATGTGATAAAAAGTTACTATTTATAGTAACACTTGTAAAAATCATGACTTTGACCATTCTAAACATTTCTATGCACCAAACAACTATCATATTAACTCTTAAACATCATTTGAAACATATATTTTAGATCTAAACATACCCATGTGGTCATTTCATCAAAGATGCACATTTTGTAACATTAAAGTTACCATATTTAGAAATAATCATCAAATGATCATTTTCAATATCCAAATCCCATTCCTAAACCTCTAATCATCATAATATCATTCAAACTACATATCTATATACATGCATGATCATCCCTAACCCCAAATCATCATCTTGTAACTAGAAAGTTACTAAAAATGGAAATAATCATAAATAAATCATTTTTGACTATTTCGACATCATCTAATCATGGAATCATCCTTTTATATCATTCATAAATATTTTGAAATGCATATAATCATTCAAATAGATGTAGATCATGCATGCATGTCAAGATCTCATCACTTTGTATACAAATCAAGCATTATAACTTCACACCACTTCATGGATCATCACAAATCAATATAATAACACTTTAGATCATCAAGATACTCATCTAAATGAACAAACCCAGAAACCAAATTCATGTGGGTGCATCCAAGGGGCTTGCATGTGAGTATCTCTCCTTGCATGTGTGATTTCTAGTGTAAAAACTCAAAGTGGTGCTTAGAGGACTACCTTAGTGAGTTCAAGAACACCGAGATAAGGCTGGAACAGGTGTGTGTGGCTTCAAGAAGTCCAGGAATGACCTCCACAGAAGCTCCAACTCGTGCTAAGTGAAGATGGGTGTCTTTTGGCTCACTCCAAGCTTCCAATGGCCTTCAATCTCTTCAAAAACGAGCTCCCAAGGTACAACAATGGCTTCCAAGGGTTAGGATGGTGATTTGCAGAAGAAAGCATCGAGCAAGCAGGTCTGGAACTCGGAAGTTGGGTTTATAGGGTGGCTGAAATGATTAGTCTTGATTTAATCAAGATCTTTGCGTGTTGGACTCGTCGCGTACCTCGACAAGGGTCTCCGAAAGTCTCCGCGTACCGCGATGAATTTCGGGATTCAAATTGCCCGCCCATCCATCGCGTATCGCGATGCTCCTTCTCGTGGGCCTCCGCGTACCGCGATGGGCCCCGGAGGAGCCCAATAAGCCCAATTTCATAGTTTTGAGTCGATTTTCGCGGATTTCACAATTACGATTAACGTTTCTCGACATATGAACATTGTTCCACTAACTTAGGTTCCCCGGAACCTAATGTGCAGTGAAAGTGTGCTGTGGTTTGATCCGTTCACCAACGTTCGTCATTCAAGACACGTGCGAGTTTCGTGCGATAATTTCTCGAATTATCGATGTGTTTGGTCCGTTGTGCCACGTGTCACACTAAACACAATTATTCTAGTGCCACGTATGAAATAATAATACACATTATTATTAAAATAAAATAGATGCTGACCTGAAAATTGCGAGGTGTCACAGTCAGGCATACCTTGTGTTCATACAGTAGCAACTTTAGCTTTCATCAACAAGGACCCAAAAGCTTATGTTAGCAATTGGTTTGAAAAGGATATGTTCAAGGAAACATATAAACACTTTGTTAAACCACTGAGAGGAAGTATATATTGGCCTAAAACTGATGATATCAAACCCCTACCTTCAAAAGAAAGACGAATGCCTGGTAGACCAACAATAAAGAGGAAAAGAGACCCTTAAGAGAAAGTGAAGAACTCCAAGGTTTGTTATGATAGAAAAATGACATGCCAAAATTGTCAAGGAATTGGTCACAATATCAAGTCTTGTAAGAACGAGAAAATGGACCACAACCAAAAGAAGCAAGACCAAAAAGAAGACGTAAAAAAGTCGACTCAATAAGTGTCACCTATGGAGAAAATGTTGTCTAGTAGAAACATATATATGTTTGATGAAAACTCCGGTTAAGTGTTGCACTTGGTAAACAAATGATGTTAGTTTTTTTTGAAGTTTCGTTTATTGAGTTGAAAATTCATTTAATATAATTTGTTGGATAAATCATGTAATTATGTTTTTTAATTAAAAATCAAAACAAAGAAAATAAAAAAACACATATTTATTATTTCAAAACTTAAAAATAATCAGAAAAAACCGAAAAACACAAAAAATAGAAATTATCGATTTGAAGAGTGAATTCAAGTTCTAACAATATTTTCAAAATAGCAATTATGATTTTTTTAAAATTAAAAATCGATAAAAAAAAGAAAAAAAATAATAATGCCACGTCATTTACACGTCATCGATAAAAAATAAAAAGAAATGAAAAAAGAGATGTCATGTCAGCATGATGACCTGCTTAATAGGTGGAAAACATAGAATGAGAACACTTAGGTTCTGTCTGTTTTTTAAGAGGTAAAATGTCTACAGTCTGCGGAACACATCTGCAGACATCTGTAGAAGAAGAGATGGACCAAATATCTGCAGTCTGCAAGAAGAAGAGTGTTTGTTTTTTAACGTCTGTTAACTCTTAAAATAAATTGGTGGTGGTGTACGGTGGTGGGTGGCGGTGGTGGTCGGCGGCGGCGGGTGGTGGTGGCCGGCGGCGGTGGGTGGTGGTGCTACAGACCTTTGAAGATCCTAGAAGTGGTTGGTCCACATCTGCACCAAGAAGACCTCGCGTAGACGTTTTTTAATGAAACGTCTTCGAAAAACAAACAGTCTGCATATGCCAATATCTGCGCGTGGTCTGCGCAGCGCAGACAAAAGAGGCTGCTCAGACCTTCTGGCTAAAAACAAACGAAACCTTATTATAGGTTGATTTACCTAATTGAGACAAAAAAGTTTAAATGACTTAATTAGAACACCTTGGAATGTTGGTTACATTTGTATGAAGTTTTCCTTCATTTTATAAAGACGCAAAGAGAGACCATTTTATAATTTTGCCGGTGTGGGACACAAAAGAGTGCATGTGAAAATTGTATAAAACTATAGGCTTACTCGTACGTTGTGTCAGTAACACTGTCTTGAATAAAACAGTCGCACGAAACACAACACAAACATGAAATGTTAAAAACATGTTCTACCAATATAGGTATTCAATCACGACAGCCGTGACAACATCACGAAAATCAATTACGTACAAAAAAAAGGCCGCAATAATTGTTAATCGTTTCTATAACAATAAATCGAACTATTGCAAAAGAAAATCAATAAATTTGAACATAAAACAAATAAATATTTAGTTACAATTATTTTTTAGTAATTATCAGTATTTATTTTAAATTTATAATATTTAATTATTAGTAGTATTAATACATCTCTTTTTTTCTTTTGTATTTTGTTTTTGTTCTTTTAGAAACTGATTTATAAAATAATACATCTCTTAGAACATAATTGATATTTTAATAGAATCGGATATTAATTTTTTATATTATCAGTGGCGGAGCTTGGCCGAACTAAGAGGGGGTGGAAATTTTTGAAACACAAAATACATGTTAATTTTTTTAAAGCGAGGGGGAAAAACCACTATTTTTAACTAAAAATAACATTTCAGCCGAAAAATTAATAATACGGACGAAAAAAGAGGGGGGCGGGCCCTCAAAGAGCTTCGCCCCTGTATATTATTATATATATATAAATTTTATAATATTCATCACATCGTGTAATTTTTAAACCTGTTTCAATCAGTTTAACACCTCGATTTAGTGTTAGGGTTATTATCAATGAAACTCACCTTTCAAATATGAAAAATGGAAAGATCCAAAGATGACCAAAGTTCCACGAGGTCACCAATGAGCTGGATATGCCCTGTCTTTTAAAAAAAATATTTTAATAAATCCACCGACACTAATATGATCAGCACCGTTTACTAATTATTTCTAATTTATTTATTAAAAACGTTATTTCGAAATGTACACCAGAAGCCAGAAGGAACCAACAAATGCTCATATAATATTTTATTTATTTTAAATAAGTGAATAACAAAAAACATAATAACTTTTACTGCTTGTTACGTCTGTTTTACATAATTTAAATTGCTGGAATAAACGATGAGAAATTATTTTTCTTGTTTATTTGTGATAAATTCTTGCTAAATTATTTTGTAAATAAAATATCATATATAATGACCGTTAAAATATATAATCAGTTAGAATATCAATTAAAATAAATATATTCTCTATCAGTGTAATTGTCGGCAAGATGTGTTGAGTTCTCTTTAGACCGATCCTGTGGTTGTAGTTTTTTCATACTCGTTGGCTTTTGGGTGTATCTTGATAATTGCATATAGCTTCCTAAATTTCTTAAATTTGTCAAAATTAGAAATTTTATTTCATTTTTAAAATAATAATAATAATATTAGTTCAATGATTATTTTATACTGGTAACTTTATTTAGCGTTAGATTTACTGATTAAACTTTATTTGGATGTCATGCTTGTTATAACAATTATACTTTTAAAGCTCTGTTTACTTGTTAATGTAAGACTAGCCTACTTGACGGAGAAAAAGTCAACTTAAATATTTTGTAGACATAAGACAAGTAACAAAATTAGACCATTCTAGTAAAAAAAAACTATTTTGCTTTTAACTCTTATAAAAGTTGATAACACAGAAAATATTATTTAGAATTGTATTAAACATAACTTAAAAAATACAACTAAAAAAATATCATATATTATAATCATTTCAGCTAACAATTTAAAATTTTAACAAAACATACAACCATAAAAGTAAAGAAATCAAAAATGGAAAAAAGTATTAGCAATTAGTATAAAAATATTAAATTAATAAAAAGTAATAATAAAAATCAATAGACACTTCACAAATTTAATTGACGGCTACAATCAAAAATTCTAAATATCACATTTATTAAGATGAAAAAAAATACAAAGAATACAAGAATAAAAAATAGTTAAATAGTTCAAATTTTAAATAAATGAAAGAAACAAAAAAAAAAATCAAAACCACCCCTATAATGTCTAGAATTTTTGTATTATTTGTTCTGATTTTTTATTTATTAATTTTTTTGGATCAATTCAACAAAAGTCTAACAAATATAAAAAATTTGTTAGAAACCAGGGTCCTAAGATTTTAGGTGCCTCAAACTTTGACTTTACTATCTAAGCCTTATCAAACTAAGGGGCCGTTTGGTTGGTCTGAATCATTAAGTGCTGAATGGTTAAGATGTCTGAATGGTTAAGAGGGTATGAACCATTAAGTGCTGAACCAGTTAAAACTGTTTGGTTGCACATCTGAATGGATGAGCGGCGGTGGAGCCGTCAGTTGACGTTTTGTGGCTGAACCAAGGGGTCGGAACGGTGGTGGAGCCCTCTTCTCCTCTCCTCTTTCTCATTCAGACTTGTTCTCATAAGTCTGAATCATTCAGACCCTCATTCAAACCTTCTGTCATATTCAGATGTGTTTTTTTAGCACGAAACAAATGGTCTGAACATTCAGATGCTACCAAACAGCCGCTAAGAGTAAGAGTATGATAGATTTGAAAAAAAAAAACAAAAAAAAAAAAACGGTGTTTACTTGTTCCAAGAAAACAACATCTTATACATGACGAACAAGATTGATTAATTTCACCAAACGATCCCACTTTAAAAAAAGGAGTGGGTAATTAATTGATTAGATCTTTTCTTTTAATAACGACCAAATCACTGCTTTGTGAAAGAGAGAAGGATCGCTCAACGCCTCACTCTCTCTCTCTCTCATACACTCTCGCTCAAGAAAACTGGCTGCAATCGCTCACGAATCTACCAGATCTTAGCAGCAAGCAATGGATTACTGCTTCAGATCTCTCACCCAATTTTCAATTTGCATCACCTTTCTCGCAATCTTGCTGTCTTCATTCAGCTTCACATGCACAGGTTTGAATCTTGTTTACCTTGGAGTTCTACTTGCAATTTTTAATCAATTTGGTTTCTGGGAATTGCTCAATTTCATAGATTTGAACTTCTGTCATCAATCTTTGTACTTCAATGGCTCAATTGGCTAATGGGTGTGAATGTTTGAGGATTTTTCATCAGATTTGTGCTTCAGTTGGTTTAATATACCGGGGAAGTTGACGATTGTTTGCTTTATTTAGATCTAAGGGTTTGCAAATCATAAAGATTTGATTATTGTTGATCAAGATTGAAATTCAATGCCTTAACTGGATACTGGTTTATTAGATTTCAATGATGGAATTAATTAGTGTAATGAATTGGTAAATGGGTGACCGAGAATTGTATAATTTATGCAAAATGGTCTGTGATCTTGAGTGATCTGTATTCTGTGCTATGCAAATTGCTTTGTAGATGAAGATCAGTAAATCTTTTTTGAAATTTTATTAAGTTAAATTCAATTTGAATTCAATCTACTTGAAATCACCAAGAATTACAAGCTTTCTCCATGTAAACCGTGTTCAATGTATATAAAAGATTGCCTTAAGTCTTAAAAAGTTCATGGAATGCAGGGTCTGGCTGATGAGTTTTTTCTGGTGAATGATTAGTTATACTTTAACTTGAATTATTCTGATCGTTTGTTACTATAAATAATGATTTTCATTATTAATTTTTCATGTTCAAAGTCATTGACCCTCTTCTTTGTTAACTTGCAGAAGCTTATGATGCACTTGATCCGAATGGAAACATCACAATCAAGTGGGATATTATTAGTTGGACCCCTGATGGTTATGTTGTAAGTATCAAGTAATTATAGTTTTTCTGATCAAAGGCATTACAACCTAGCAGTATCTTGGTGGTTGGATAAGGCTCAGGATCCAGTTGGTCTTGGGTTCGAATTCCATAAGGGGGTTTTCTTAAAGTATTGAGTTTTCTTCAGAACTGGTGAATTGGTGATCCAAAAATTAGCTGTTCAAAAAAAATTATAGTTTTTCTGGATTAGGGGGGTGTTTGGGTTGCTTATTCTGCTTAATTTAAGTATGATTATCAGCTAATTTCCCCCTTTTTTTAGTCTTTAAATAACCAAAATCTCCAAACATTATCTGATCATTGTGATTTGCTAATGCAAAAGCAAATCCAACCACTATTTTCCATACTGTGCTTTGTTACAGCTGAATCAGCTGATTATTTGCTTCTGTAGTTTTCAAAAAATGTAAGTAGTGATAATCAGGAACCCAAACACCCCCTAAAAGTCCATAACTGCCAACAAAGTATGTATAATCACGATTCAATCTTTGATGTTACTAATATTAACTCATAAAAACTGTATTTTTATGGTCTTTCTTTGCAGGCTGTTGTTACAATGTACAACTTCCAGCAATACCGTCACATTCAGCCTCCGGGGTGGACCTTAGGTTGGACCTGGGCCAAGAAAGAGGTTATATGGTCCATGATGGGCGGTCAAGCCACCGAGCAAGGAGACTGTTCTAAATATAAAAGTGCACAACCACATTGCTGCAAGAAAACTCCAACCATTGTAGATTTATTACCAGGAACCCCTTACAACCAGCAGATTGCAAATTGCTGTAAGGGTGGTGTCATCAACTCATGGGCCCAAGATCCCAACAATTATGCCAGCTCATTCCAGGTTAGTGTTGGTGCAGCTGGAACCACCAACAAAACGGTCAAACCACCCAAAAACTTCACCTTACTTGCACCTGGCCCTGGCTACACATGTGGACCCGGTGTAATCGGTAAACCAACAAAGTTTGTTACTCCAGATGGAAGAAGAGTAACTCAAGCTATGAGTAAGTATACTCAAATGAAACTCTTAAATTATTCAACTAAAAACAACAATTATAGTCAGTAAAATTGTTTTCAGAGAGAACCCAACTTCAAAAATATTCTAATTTCCTAATATCTTTTTTTTGTTTGTGCAGTGACATGGAATGTTACATGTACATATTCACAATTTTTGGCTCAAAAAACTCCCACTTGTTGTGTATCTCTCTCTTCGTTCTACAACGATACAATTGTACCCTGCCCTACATGTACATGTGGATGCCAAAATAATGTGACTCACCCCGGAAGTTGTGTAAAGTACGTCGTATTTTTCTAAGGCAAATTGGATATTAACAATATGAACTCATTGGCCGAAAATATTTATACTAGCAGTTTGACCAATGATACCCCCAACATTCACTTTCACTGCCAAGGGCACTTCCATTATCATAGTTATCGAGGATTTACACTTGATTTATTTCGCTCATTATGATTATACCGAATTAAATGGAGAAACATACAAGTGAAATCCGATGTAAGGGGAGTCAAAATCTATGATGCTTATTTTACTAGGATTGCCTTTGGCAACAAAAGTGAAAGTTAAAAATAGTATTTGCCAAACTGTTAGACTGGATTACTATCAGCATCCAATTTACCTTTGTTTTTGTTTTTTTTTTAATTTTAATATTTGGCTAAAAATCAATTATTTATGTTAATTTTGTAATGTCAATCAAGTAACAATGTTTTTTCTTTTACAATTATTTTTGCAGCCCAAACTCGCCATATTTAGCTTCGGTTGTTAATGGTCCTGGTAAAAACAGTTTGACACCCTTGGTTCAATGCACGAAACACATGTGCCCGATTCGTGTTCACTGGCATGTGAAGCTTAATTACAAGGAATATTGGCGTGTGAAGGTCACCATTACAAATTTCAACTACAGGATGAATTACTCACAGTGGAATTTAGTTGTTCAACACCCCAACTTTGACAATCTTACCCAAATTTTCAGTTTCAATTACAAACCGTTAACTCCTTATTCTTCCATAAGTAAGTTCCCTTTCATACCAGTCAATTTTTAACAAGTTTAAAAGCAATCTTAACTTATTGCTTGAAAATGTTACAGATGATACTGCTATGCTATGGGGAGTTAAATTTTATAATGATTTTTTGAACCAAGCTGGACCGTTGGGGAATGTACAGTCAGAGTTGCTGTTTCGCAAGGATAAATCGACGTTCACATTTGAAAAGGGTTGGGCGTTTCCTAGAAGAATTTATTTTAATGGTGATAACTGTGTGATGCCACCACCCGATGCATACCCGTATCTTCCAAATGCTGCATCGCGTATAAGTTTATCTGTAATTTCTTTGTTGGCGGCGTGTTTGGCTGTTTTCTTTGTTTTTGTTTGATGTTTGAGCAGCAACCCTTGATGGTTTCTTTGAAATGTGGGTGAATTCACCTGTTGGTCTCACACTGTTGTTTTAAAGGTGTTATCTTGTAGAGTAGTTGAAGTTATAGTGTTGTCTACAGTTGTATAATTTGAAACCTGCAAATGATAAGTTAAATTCAATATTTGATTTTGGTTCTGGTGCTTTGTTTACTGGTTTTTAAGGAAATTAAAACTTTTGTGGTGATGATGAATGGAATCTCTGCCCAATTTCTTGCATATGTTTAAAGAAAGTGGAGTTCTTCCTCCAAGTCACCACTCCTTGACCAATGAGAACATTGACCCTAAAAGAGGAACGGACCAACGAGAACATTGACCCTAATATTTTGGCTGTGTTTTCATGTTTGGTTAATAAAATGTTGTAAAAAGGTTGTTGCAAAAAAGAGACATAGTTTAATGCACTGTTGTAAATTGTAAAAAAATGCAACAATCATATTTATAAAAACTCACTTGTAACAAAATTATTTGTAAGGTATGGGAAAGATGGAATGTATGCAAATCTTATCAAGTTTTTCACAGGGTTTGAGGAGAATAAGATATGAGTAAACATTACCTGTATTTCGATTAATAGAGAAGATACTTTCCATTTACCTTAATTCTATGTATTCACAAGCTCTTATTCAAATGTCCAAACCATCGCAATCTACCATCTCTTATATTATATGTTATACTCGCTATCCCTAACTTTTCTCAAAAACCATATTTCTTATCTTATTTAACCTTGTGTGCCCACACATGCATCTAAGCATTCTTATCTCAGATACCTCTATGTTGTGCGCTTTTGACTTATCTATGATCTAATGTCCTGTTCTATATAAAATAGCTAGTTGGACTAAAGCCTTGTAGAAATTTTCTTTTAGCTTGTTAGAGAAGTTATTTGAAGACGTAACATACGTCTGTATAACCCCCGTGCGCATATATATATATATATATATATGCTTGTAGTCAAGAAAAGGACAAAATAAATTATAAGACGGTTATGATGGGGCCCAAAATAATGGGCAACACTCATTCCTCTAACAAACAAGTATGGAAGACCTACTAGAGTTTATAAAAGAGAGAAGAAAGGGAGGAAAAACTCTCTCATTCGGAAAAAAGTTGAAAACACACACACACACACACAAAACCTGAAAACCCTAGTTCATCGTCCCTGCAAAAAATAAAGTACATTAACATTGCTGAGCTCAATTCAAGATGATGGCATAGAGGTTGGTTAATCAAAGTATCTAAAGTAGAAGTTCCGATTAATACATATTCATTATTGTCACACAATCTCTTAAAGCTACCCTCCACCTACAACAACATGCCTATGCTAGGCTTGTAACGTCGTTATCAATGTTTCAATACATTTGTATAAATGATCTTATATACTTGAACAGTTGAACTTAGTTTCCTAGAGGATCACTTGTTTAGTGGTTGATCTATGCATCATCGATGTCACCCGCACAAGTGAAATCACAATATATAAAATCCACTGATACATAGTTGTTTACACTTTACACATGTATTCATATATAAGATCAAAATTATTAAAATTCATATTTACATAATATACATTTGTATAGATAGGTAATTAGTTTCCATATGGTATATAACAACGGATTTAACACAATTTTTGTTATTTTTTATGCACAACCAAAACATAAAAACCAACTATTATCTATCATCTTACTCAGTATATCTCATCATTAGCAAAGATAAGATATGGTCTTTTTTTTGAACAGCTAACGAGTCCCCGGACCCAACAACCCACGCGCTGCGACCACAGACCGCTACCGACCCCCGGAAACATTTAAAACATGGCGTTGGCGAGTGCCGAATCGAGGAACCACCACACCATCTAGGAGGAAACTCACACTGAGAAAACCCCCTAGCTCACCCAGAACATTTTTTGCTCCAGACGAGACTCGAACCCAAGACCTCCCATTGCTGGTGGTCAAGGAGTACCACTAGGCTATAAGCCCAATGATAGATAAGATAGTGTCTGAGGGGGTAAGACGTAGTACGTCAACCTTACTTTTAGCATATATTAGAATAAAGATGCGGATTCTAACGAGATATCGACTCATGATGCTTGATTAATCAATCAACCCAATATTTTACCATTATTTTTTTACAAAAGAAATAAGTAAATTTAAGTAAAATAAAGTTAAAATTAGTACATACTTTTTTTCCTAAAAGACTCACACATATATACGTTACATGCACGTAACGCAAACGAGGCTTATAAAAACAAAGTGTACAAAACATAAATAAGATAATAATTCTGATCATCATAAATCACAAAACTGTAATGAGAAATCAACTCTAAATCTTAACAATTAATATTCTGATTATTTTCCCTAAAAATAATCAGCAGTTACTTTGACTGGATCACATCCGTTACATTCACCGTCCCCGTCGTCATCTCACCCCCCCAAACCCCCTTAAAATCAACACTCAAAACCATTTTCATCTGTTTTCATGGCGACCTCCAATCCTCCGCTCAAAGATGATCTCGATATCGTCATACCCACAATCAGAAACCTCGATTTTCTTGAAATGTGGAGGCCATTCTTTCAACCGTACCATTTGATCATCATTCAAGATGGTGATCCCACGAAAACAATCAACGTCCCAGATGGTTTCGATTACGAGCTCTACAATCGCAACGACATTAACAAGATTTTGGGTCCGAAGGCTTCCTGTATCTCGTTCAAGGATTCGGCTTGCAGGTGCTTTGGGTACATGGTTTCCAAGAAGAAGTATATCTTCACCATTGATGACGATTGCTTTGTGAGTTTGATGATTCTTGCATTAATAGATCTTGCACTCTAACTGTTTGATGATTTGTGTCAATGGTTTTGGTTTTTGGGTTTAAAATTCTTGTATTTATTGATTTTGAGGATTTTGCACTCTAATCGTTTGATGTTTTGTGTCAATGGGTTTGGTTTATGGCTAATAAAAAGCTCGTGGCTTTGTGTCTGGCTTGAGCTATGCTTGTTTATAACGAACATTTTTTAAACAATAAAAATAAGATTTGAAAAGAAAAGTTTTTAATATTAAATTTTCATTAATATTTAAAGAAAATAAATATTAGTTTTTATTTTGAAGTTTGAAGTTTGACTTGATTGAAAAAGAATTAATCTTTAAATTTGTCAAGTATGTTACGTTCATAACCTAGAAAAACGTCACATGACAAATATGATGTGTATATGTTAGAAAGACAATATGTGACATATTCTTGTTGTTTTACTATATAGTATAGAAGATATAGATTTCTGTAACATGTGTATTTTAAAACATTATTTTTTATATATATTATATTATTATGTGTAAAAGAAATACAAATTTAAAAATATGAGTTTAACAACCATAAACTAGGTATGGATTTTTACGAGGAGTTCGAGCTCAATATTTTAGTTTGTTAATATAAACATACCGAGCCAAACTTGCTCGTTTAATGCACACTTTTTTTTTAATACATGACACGTTTTAATTATTCTTCATGTTTCTTTTTTAAATTTTTAAGACACTTTTTATTTTCTTAATGTTTCATATTTAACATAATTTATTTTATTTTTTTTATCTTCTACAATTTAATTAATTTTTTATTTATGGCATGTTTTATATTATTTTTGACACACTTTGGCTTTTTAAGTGAACTCGTTTAACCAATTTATTTTTAGTAATTTAACACCTGGTTTATAAAAAAAAATACCGTTATACAAAGTTAATTTTTAATAATTTAACTGTAAAATACAAATCAAACTAAATAAGTGAAGAGGGAAGAGGTCCTCTTTCTTCAACACCCAGTTTGCAGCCCAGTTTGGTTCAAGGTTTGATTTTGATATTTTTAGGTTGCAAAAGATCCATCTGGGAAAGATATAAATGCACTTGCACAGCATATAAGAAACCTGCTTCAACCGTCTACACCCTTTTTCTTCAACACCCTTTATGATCCTTTCTCCGATGGTGCTGATTTCGTCCGCGGTTACCCGTTTAGCCTCCGCGAGGGGATCCCCACCGCGGTGTCTCATGGTCTGTGGCTCAACATTCCTGATTATGATGCCCCAACTCAGCTAGTCAAGCCGCGCGAGAGGAACACAAGGTGCTCAAATACTTGCATTGGTTTTGTTTTGTGTTTGAAGTTTCAAGATCTTTTTGCATGCATGCTGCATGAATAATGATATGGTTTGTGTTCATTCTTAGGTATGTGGATGCAGTTATGACAATTCCAAAAGGAACTTTGTTCCCCATGTGTGGAATGAACCTAGCGTTTGACCGACACCTCATTGGCCCGGCTATGTACTTCGGGCTAATGGGTGATGGTCAACCAATTGGTCGATATGACGACATGTGGGCTGGTTGGTGTGTTAAGGTTGTCACTTAAACCATAAAATTCTGCTTCTTTGACGATAAAAAGACCCTTTTTTAACGCGTATTCTGTCCATTCATTGTGATCTTTTAGGTGATATGTGACCATTTGGGGCTAGGGATTAAAACAGGGTTGCCATACATATGGCACAGTAAGGCCAGCAACCCATTTGTGAACTTGAAAAAAGAGTACAAAGGTATCTTTTGGCAAGAAGAGATCATCCCATTTTTTCAAGCCATCAGTTTATCTAGAGAGTGCACCACGGTTCAGTCGTGTTACATCGAATTGGCTAAGCTGGTTAAGGATAAGCTTGGGAAAATAGACCCTTATTTTGTGAAGCTTGCCGACGCCATGGTTACATGGATTGAAGCTTGGGATGAGCTCAATTCAAAGGACTCCAAGAAGACAAATGGCAAGTGAATGTGTGTGTTTTAAGCTGTTTTTGTGTCTTTTAGTAGTGGTTATGATTGCCAGAGTGTGAGGTTTCAAGATTGTTTTCTGGACCAGGCTTATATCATTTAAGGTTTTGATTTTAAGTTTTTTAGTATTTGTTTTCATTTGGTTGTGTTAGTGATAATAAAAAATAACTCCCATTTTGACTTTTGATTGAGACTTGTCTAAGATTACAAGTTCTAAACTTCCAAACAAAGCAGATCTAGCCTTCAACTGATTTATATTTTCTATCTTTGCAAAATTATTCATCGCGGGTTTGATTCGCTCTGTATTGAAAGTACAACTGACAAAACATGTTCAGTCGTTTTTAACTGGTAACAAACGACACAATTATCTAGAAAATTGTCTCAACTGGTAAAGGCTCACCCTTCCAATGTGGAGGTTATGGGTTCAAACCTTGTTGGGAGCAATTTAATGGTTATCCAGGTCAAGGAACGAATCAGGGCTTTAATCCCGGGTTCGAACCTAATGAGAGGCGAGGGTTTACGGATTCCATTCGGTTTCCGCGCATCTAGGGGCACACTGTCTCAAGTTTAGAGATCGAGGAATCGATCTTAGCTATCAATCGCCAGAATAACTGCGCGATGAGACTATTTAACTGCCGTTCAAAAAAAAAAAAACAAACGATACAATTATTACAAGTATCAAACATGAAAATAACTTGTTTAACTATTTTCCAGTTTACATCTCATGTCTATAATTTTTTTATATGTTTTCTTTACCAAAAAAATTAGAAATGACAGAGCTAGCCTCATAATTTTAATTATTAAAAAAATATAAAATTACAGGAATTACGAGTTTTAAAAAACTATAAAATTACAAGTATATTAAAAATATATAGAATGTTCAGCACTAATTAAAAGGTCACATTTTTAGTTTTTGATCATGAAATGGAAGTGGGACTATTAATTTATAGGAAAAAGAGTTATGTTAATCAAGACTCCCGTAATAAAAATTTAAAACCACTTTGTGCTGAAGGAGGTTTAAATTCAATTTAAGTTTAATCTCATTTCTCATTTATATTTAGTAAAATTGAGTGTTTAGCAAGTCAATCTCAATAGTTTATGATCTTGTTTACATGCATAGTTTATATGATAAACTATTTATTATAATTTTTTTAATGTTATATTAAATATTAATAATCTAGTTTTATTACATGTTCCGGATCTCTACAATTGAGATAAATTGATATGTTCGATATCTTTACAAATTGGAAATGAAAAATAAAGTGATCTTATATTTTTAACTAAGATTGTAAGTGAGTAAACATTTAATGAACAATTTGTGAACCATTTGACGGAAAGTTTGTCTATGTTAATTTGTTTAATAAATGAACCAACATGAATAAGAAATTCATTCGTTTAGTTATAAACGAACATAAACAATTGTCGTATTTATTCATTTTACAAAATGGTCTCTCTAAAAAAGTAAATGTATTTTGGTTATTTTATTTTAATTTTACAAAATGAAGTTAAGGTATTTAAGTCTTGTTACTTTTAATTTTATAAAATTGAAAACGAAAGCCGCAAATTATAATTTCAAGATCTTAATACCCAAGCTTGCTTTTCACAAACCAAACCATATGATTCTGATTTCGGAACATTACTTTTCTTTCTAAATCATTAATCAAGCATCATTAGAAAACCATTTGTTTATCCAGAAGCAATTATTTTCAGACTTGAATATAAGACATCTAATAAGAAAAAATTAATAAGATAACGAGAAGATAAAAGGTCTTTGGTGAGGTTATTAGTTATTAGTGTCTTATCATAAGAATAAGACATGACAATTTTGACCGATATCAAGATAAATGGATATATTTGGGTAAAGAATCGTTGTATTTTGAGTTGAAATGAGTAAACTTATAACATATAATGGGTTGAGATGGGTAAAACCTTAACACAATACGGTTTAAGATAAGTAACTTAAAAACTATATAAATATAATAAATTCAAACAAGTATAAATGATAAATGATATATATGATGAGAAAAATCATTAAAAATTAATCAAATAAACCATATGTTTCATTACAATTAATTTTAAATTACTCATTTTAACTTGAATTAAATTAATGTTTTTTAAATACGACTCATGTAAAATTAAAATAATTTTACTTAAAATCATCCTGATCTGCACATGTTTGACCCGTTATCCAATCTAAACCTACCGGACAATTTTGTCATATAATAAGAATGTAATCTTAGCTAGACCTCTTGCTCCGTAATCCCAATTCCCACAAGTGAATGTATTAATACTGTAGTTAATACAGACGTTACCTTTTGGAAACAAACCCTGTGTCTAGTGAAGGGTCACATCAGAAGTGGAAATACACCGGTTTACTTTTGAAATAAAGTTTTAATTAAGGGTCTAAAAACATATTTTAACACCTCGTCGTTACTTATACGATTTGTAGTGGTCAATACGGAGCGTATTGGTCGACAGCTTTAAACATCGCAGACATTCTGGTGTCAGATAAAGACCTGTACGTCACGTAGTGTCCATTACGTGACGTATAAGGTTAATTTTTTTTAATTTGGTTGTTTTTATTATCTAAAGATGTATTTTATAGTTTACTATCATTTTCCTTTTGTTCTTAGGTATCAATATTTTGATAATTGATATTGTGGTTCTTTATTCACTTTTGGTCGACCCATTTGACTACCGAGTTTTTGAGCTGTCTCTCCATACGTTTTTTGGTTAGCCATTTTGTAACGCAACGTATAGAACACTACGTGGCTTATAAGTCATATAATTGTCCTGTCCTTTTGCAGAGCGTCGCACTGATACGCCACGTATAGATCACGACGTGACGTTTATGTCAAATCATTTTCCTCTCGTTTGACCTAGGTTCATACTCCTATCTCGTATACGCCTTATAGAGGGCAATACGAGGCGTATTAGAGGTGTGAAAATTTTTTTTTTGTGCAAGTATAAGTTGTATAACCGGTATAACACTGCTCTTTAATTAGCCAACGGACCCGAAAATAAAACCCCATGGAACGGATACCCGAATGGTGCGGCGTCTCCTCTGGGCCCGACAACAATCAGACCATTCCATACTAATTATCTTCTGAGATTACAGGCAGGCCCTCCGGCCTCTTCCACTGAGATTCTGACACGTGTACCAAAAAATAAGTGGTAATCGAAGGGGTAACACGAAAAATAATAAAACATAAAAAAGAAGTAAAATACCAGAATTGATAAAAGGGAAAAAAACCCAAATAAATAGAAAAAAACTAAAGATAAGGGTAGAACTAGGGGTGTTCGCGGTTTGGTTTTACCGTTTTTAGGTGGAATTGTAAATCAAACCGTTAACAACGGTTTTTGAATAATGAAAACCAAAATATAACCGTTCAAAATAAAAACTGAACCAAACCGAACCGCTATCGAGGATTTGGTTCTTGTTTGTTTTAACGGTTTGAGCCTTTGATCCCGTTAAAAATAAAATAAAATCAAACCAAGCATATTATAGTTCAAGACACACTAATTATAACAAGTCTAAATATATTTTTTAAATCACATAAATCATAACTTAATTTACACACATATATGTAGACATGTGTTTGTGTATGTATATTATACACACACACATATACGCATAAGTCTGGTTTTTTACGAAAACCATAAACCAAACCGTTTATTACAATTTTGAACTTTTGAAACAAACCGACCAAATGTTTGAAAAAACCGACCATAAAACCGAACCGATAACCGGTTCGGACGGTTTCACTTTTTGAAGTCGGACCGTGAAACCCCTAAGAAGAACCATAAAAAAGCAAACAAAAAGCTACTAAAAAAGGGTAAATTTATATTTCTTAAGTTTTAGTAAAAAAGTTAAATGAGTCATTTAATTATTTATTTATGATAAAATTAATTGAAATGAGTAAAATTGATATTTTTGTAATTAAAGCTTATATAAAGACTCAACTAGTTGTATGAATATAATTAGACTATGTGTACTGGTGCGTGATTCAGGCGTGATAGAGCCTGGTCACGCTTCGATGGTGCCCACCCTCACTACACAGTGACTTGAAGGAGGCGTGATGGACAGCTGTGTGAGTAGCATCATGGGGTAACTATGGTTTGCAAAAAAAAAAACCAACGGCTATTTGACCTTTTGAACAAAAAAAACAATTTTTTTTACCTATATAAATACATTCAACCCACAACAAAAAAAAAACTCAAACTCTCTCAAATTTTCTAACTTTATAAAAATTTCTACTCTCATATCTTCAAAAAACTTCTACACACTATGAACCAAAGAACCCAAACAACCCGTTTTTAACCCGTTTATGAATTGTTATTGTCCTCAAGTCAATACAAACAACTCGAATAACTTGAACCCATTTCTATCGTTTTCAAATTGGTACACACAACAACCATTTTTCAATCAAAATTCACCGTCTTTTGAAAACATTTCCGAAACCCAACCAGAACCCGACGTTGAGGTGGTTCCGAAAACACAAGCCGAGTCTCAACCGGTTACATCGCGACTCAGGTGCAGACGAAAGAAAGTGCCCAAATAAACAACAAAACCGACCATTACTCGATGGTCGAAAGTTGAGGAGGTGGCACTAGCTCGTGCCTTCATTGATGATTCTGAAGATCCGTTCGTTGGTAATAACCAAACGAGTAAGAAATTTTGGAAATGTGTTAGAGCCCATTTTTTCAGCAATGGGTCATGACTCATATCGGACGAACGATATGATTTCCGGAAAATGGCGCGACTTAGAACGTAAAGTTGCGAAATTTGAAGGAATATGGATTCAACAACACAACAACCGAAAAAATGGTGAGAATGACGAAATGGTCATGAACAACGCGTTGATGACCTATGTTAGAGAAAGCAGGCCATTTTCTCATATCGCAGCTTCGCAGGTTATGAGAAAATCAAAAAAATTATATCCCGTCCCAAAGTTACAAACTTCGAAACGGTCGAAGACGTCATCGTCTGGAAAATACACGACCACTCAATCCGACTCCACCGATCGATGTTTTCTTAACTTAAACGAGTCGGATGAGGAAGTCAAGATGGACATACCCCCACCCTCTCCTCAACGTCCGCCCGGTAGAAAAAATAAGGGAAAACGACCACAAGCCTTGTCTTCAACCGATTACAAAGACACGTTGGAGACCATTTCCGAAACGTTACAAAAATTTGTCGACTTACTAGAGCAAAACAATACAACAATGATTTGAAATTTTGTGGACTACAACCAGTCACTTAACCCGTCGCGCTCGTGAAATGGCCGAGAAGACGAAGGAGTGGATCATGAAAAAATATAATATGGATTAATTTTTATATGTATTTTTTTAATTTTATTTTGTAGTTTTATTTTATTTTTAATAATATTATGTCTTTTTTTAATTTAAATTATAATTTAAAAAATAAAAATCAAACAATAAGATATTAAATAAAGATGGTGGTGATGTAGAGTGATAGATGATAACACGTGTAATCATGATGTGGAGTGATAAAGAGTGATGATGTTGGTTGATTATGTGACGCCTACATAAAGTAATGAAGGCTTGATAAATACACGTGGGCGTTAGAGACTTTTGTCTTGATTAGTATGTCAACTTAACCATTCTAAGAAATAGTAAAAAAAAATGGTAAATGATAACGGTGAAAAGAAAGAGTTAGGGGCTGTTTGGTAGATCTGAATCATTAAGTGCTAAATGGTTAAGATGTCTGAATGGTTAAGAAGGTCTGAACCATTAAATGCTGAATTGAATGGTTAAGTGCTAAACTGAATCATTAAGTGCTGAATGATATGTATTTTCCATTAAGCATGGTATTGGTGCTGAATGGTTAAGTGCTGAACTGAATCATTAAGAGGTGATTTAATTTAAACCAAACGCGCTGAATGGTTAAGTGCTGAATGGTTCCATTAAGAGGTAAATAAACAACCCCTTATTCTCCTATTTTTTATACTTTTTCGTTTTCATGTTCAACCATCTTTTAATGTTTTATTTAAATTTAAACTGATAAGGACTTACTATTCATGTATAATGCTGACATTTCTAGACATACTGACCCAATTTATTACAAACTTATATATGCTTGCTAAAATGGATAGGTAGTGTTAGGTTGGGTAATGGGTTAGAAGAGTGCATGTCAAGATGGGTGCGAGTCAGGATTAGTTTTAATGAAAATCAATTTAGGTCTAAATAAATCGTTTTTAAAAACATCAATTTAGTTGAAGTTAAAATGAGTTAATTAATGAAACAAATAGTAATTTTTAATGATTTTATCATCAAATATATTATTAATCATTTTACTTGATTGACTACATTATATTCAGATACTTTTTAAGTTACTCATGTTGACCTGCATTGTATTAAATTGTTACATATCTCAACCATTCAATGTCATAATATTACCCATTTTAACCCAAGATACACTAGTTTTTACCCAAATCTACCAATTTATTTTGGCACGGGTCAAGATTTCCATGTCCAAAACTCAGTTGTTGCTTCTTGGTGATTAATATTTGATCTTGATCGGTCTTCATGACCTTGACCTCATGTCATTTGGAGCCATCCTTGTTTACCACCTTGCATATTCTTTCTTTTCCATGCCTTTGATAAAATCTGAGTCTATCTTGTAGTAGTCGGAACTAAAGGTTCCGGAGACGAATCCGAGATAGTTGAACACGGGGTGAGCCATAAATGGTTTGTGTTTTCCTTGGCGGTTGCCAGTCCATGCTAAACATGGCAGCATTAGGCTACTGTGCACGACCTTAACGCTCGCGGTACCACTGTCGGCCTAGGCTAAATGGCTAGGATGTCACACCCAACCGACGGCGGAATAACGTCGAGGCGCGATGCGACTGTTCATAATACGTGACGCTAATTAAGTTTCATAATTTAATCATACCAAATTCAATACATGCTCAAATCAAGTAGTTTTCAACAACAACAAAAGATAAATTAAACATTTTTTTATTTACTACGCTAGGTCCATAGCATCCTACGTGTAGCATCAACTTGACAATACTCAAACGGTATTTCCTGCAACACGTATAAAAATAGGGTCAACTAAAAAGTTGGTGTGACAACCAGTACCAGACCGTCCGGTAAGTCTATACGGTATGTGTACTTTCACTATTTACTGTGTGTAAATACAATGTGTAAACAGTTGTGTGACAACAGAACTCAGAAAGCAAACAACAGTTGTATGTGTTTAAGTGAAATCTTAAATACAGTTAATACAACAACTCAAAAGAAACAACAGTGTACAAACAAATGACCAGAACATATCGGTTGCGATCTGATATCCATAAATGACAGGAATTAGATGGCCGACAACTCAGCACGAAAGCCATGTGAATCCAATAATAATAATGTGAAAATAGGCAAGTTTAGTTGAGTCCGTCTGTGAGAATGTCCAATGCAAAACAACAACTCGGTATCGTGTACGAATAATAAACTGATAGTGTGTTTGCGTGGGTGATAATTCACACAAACATATCTGTGGGTTTAACATTCTGAACGATAACGGAAAAGTAGAAAACCAAATCAGAAAGTGAAACGTACGATCGTGTTCGTACAGTTAGCGCTCTGTACGAAAACGCGCGTAATTGACGTTTTCTGACGAAACAGCGAAGTTTAACGATTTAATCGCGAACGAAACAGTAAAAAATAAAGGAAACATAATATTTTATGTTTTACAATTTTGAAACTCATCAAAACAGTATGAGAAAACTAATTATCCTAAA
The DNA here is from genome assembly GCA_009363875.1 of Mikania micrantha. Classification (NCBI taxonomy): domain Eukaryota; kingdom Viridiplantae; phylum Streptophyta; class Magnoliopsida; order Asterales; family Asteraceae; genus Mikania; species Mikania micrantha. Next base: position 44,578,132 of record CM018685.1, on the reverse strand, counting down.
TGCGTAGAATACGCGCGTAACGTTCCGGAAACGCGACGAATACGAGAACCGAGCAAACGAAACGAACCCGAACACCCTCGAGGTATAAATACCCTAAATTAGGTACCAACCTCATTTATTTCATCCCCTCTCTCTAAAAACCCTAACTCGGATTCCTCTCTCTCTCTACAATTTCAAACTTTAAACCTTAAGATCTTGCTCAATACTTGACGAAATCGCGTGTTCTTGGTGCCAAATAGAAGCTATAAACCTCCTCTACGCGAAAGTACAAAGGATCCGAAGTGAAACCAACTGGTTTCGTGGAAATTTGGGCAAGAAAATGGCGATTTTTAGGGTTTTCAACCTTGTGTTTGAACCCATGAGTCAATCAGTTTTCTTTTCCATCCAGCCCTTAGAGAACAACCCCAAACCAGTCCTCAGAAGGGTGGTGACATGTGTGGCATCGAATTAGACCCTTAGACCATGAAATGGGAAGAAACTAGCCTTGATCGCCGCCATAGGCCGAATGTGTGACACCTCGTAAATTCCAGGTCAGCACTAACTTTATTTTAATAATAATTTGTATTATTATATCATACGTGGCACTAGAATGCATGCATTGAGTGTGACACGTGGCACCACAATCTGAACATACCGATAATTCGATGAATTATCGCACGAAACTTGCACGTGTCTTGAATGACGAACGTTGGTGAACGGATCAAACCACAGTACACTTTCACTGCACAATTAGGTTCCAGAGAACCTAAGTTAGTAGAACAACGCTTAAGTGTCGAGAAACGATGATCGTATTCGAGAAATACGAGAAATTCGCTTCAAAACTATGAAGATGGGCTTATTGGGCTCAGCCGGGACCCATCGCGGTACGCGATGGGCACCCAATTGGGCTTTCGCGGTACGCGAAGCCTGGGCGGGAGAATTTGAATTCTCCGAAAAACGTCGCGGTACGCGACGACCGATCAACTTCCACTATCGCGGTACGCGGCGTGTTTCGGGAACAGAATGATTATTTTAATCATCGCGGTACGCGATGATGCTTTTTGGGCGGTGCCGCGGTACGCGCCACAGCCCTATGCGCAGAAATCTTTATATAACCGATGTTAATCATTCTGTCGCCCCTACTTCACTTTCTCTCGACTGAAACAATCAAATTCGACCTAGAAACCTCTGTTACAACCATCACACACCGGAAGGGAGCCATCTAGGAGCCATTGAAGACCATTCTTGAGGATCAAGGCGTGGTAAGGGCTTCAAGAACATCCAACCATCATTTCCCTCTGCATTTGGACGAACCTCAACCTCCAAAGGGCTGTTCCAGAGGCTGCACAAGTCTCATCTCGTGGATTGAAGCTTTGGAAGGTAGTTTCTATAGTCAATAATGCCTAAAATCACTCGAAATCGCACATGCAAGCCTTGTAGGCTACATACATCACCACCATCACTTTAACCACGAAATTTTGATGTTCTAGATCTGTTATTTGTTGATTTACTTACTGATTTGATGATCTTATCATGATACATAACGATTTTTATGAGATTAGATGACCATGTGTTGATTTCATGATAAAATGGGTACTTTCAATTACATGCATGAATGATCTAAGTGTTTATACATGATTTTTAATAATGAGATGTTATGATATAGATGATGGATTACGATGAGTAGAAGTATTTATTTTGATCGAAAGCATGCCTAGATACATTATTACTAAATGTGGAAACTTTTATGTCACAAAATGGGTATTTTTGATGAAATGACCACATTTGCATGTTTAGATCTATGTGTTATGTTTAACATGATGTTTAGAAGCTAATAGGATAACATATTGATGTGTGGGAATTGTTATAATTGTTAAAAGTATGAATTTCATGAATGTTACTATGAATAGTAACTTTTAGTCACAAGTTTACAACTTGATGATATGTATGATAATGTCTTGTGTCTAAGATGCTTAGTTAGTGATTATACGATGATATTGGAAGGAATATGTTATGGGGAAACTTGATTTTGTGTTATTTTCATAAGTTACTAAATATAGTAACTTTATTTGGCTAAGTCAATGACTTGTCACATGTTAGTTGTAATGATCATAATTAAAAGACTATTTAGGACTAAGATAATGATATTAGATGATGTTGGTTGTTAAACTTGATGAAATATGCTTATTTTAGAAGCTTTCTAAATATAGAAACTTTTACATGCAAACTATGTTAAACCTGCTATGTGTAACGATGTGCTATTTGATAACATGCTCATTTAGGATAAATATGCATGTTAGAACAATCGGAATATAATTTTATGCATGACTTGCCAAATATGGAAATTTTCCTAAAATAGAAACTTACTATAAATAGTAAGTTTCCTCATAGGAATATTTTTGGGTATCCGTACACTTCACACGACACTAAATCGCACATTACACGAGCACTTGGTCCAAAACCGTCACCAACGGGTCGTTAGGTCAAACACGATCGATACGGTCAAACACGGTCAACTCGACCCACATAACCACTTAGTGTCGTTGAACACTAACACGGTCCGGAGAGACCCACATACGCAAACACGAACTCATAACACCTACATGATATAGGTGATTACTAGCCGGCGAGCTACACTACGCTATTGAGCAAACGCATTATACAAACTCAGGTGAGTTTACAGCCCCACTTTTACTCATAATTGCTTTACTAATCTTTTGGGGTGAGAATGCTATGCCACTGTTTTAGATATATGACTGGTATGCCGTAAAACTACTTTGAGTGTACCATTATCGCAACAAGTCCTCTCCACCCTTACCGTTAGTTGTGTACAAACGAGTCGTTATTACGTAGTACTACTGGGTTTGACTAGCCCCACTCGGCAACAACGTTGACTGCGGTCATAACGAGTGTAATATCGATGTTGATGTCGGGTTCCGCGATGACCCGCAGAGGCAATTGGAAACAGTCGAGTTTCGGTAAGATGACATGACACACTCTACGGATCGTAGATCCAACAAAACTATTTAGCATACCCAGTATATATACCTGTTTTACTGTTTTCCAATACTTAAACCTGTGAACTCACCAACTTTATGTTGACACACTTTAGCATGTATTCTCAGGTAACTAATGGAGCACACGCTAGGATGCGCACAAGGAAGCCTTAAGGAGTCTGGCTTGCATATAGACTCGTGTCCTAGGCATTGTGTTCATTGGAAATGGTTTAAAACAATTTAAACTTTTGTAGTGTTGGTTAAACAATTTACTATTCCGCTGCAACATTGTTTACTTATGAATCCACTGCTTTTGATGTTAAACACATTTTCCGCTGCATATTAAATGAAAACTTGTATTGTTTTACAATCTGTGTGAATGTGTATCTCATATAGAGTCGTTCTATATGACCATAAGCTGTGATCCTGGTCACGTCACACCCACGTGGACTGACACCACAAGTGGGAATTTGGGGGTGTGACAGACTGGTATCAGAGCCTTGGTTATAGGGAACTAGGTTTGCATGTAGTGAACTTAGACTATAGCCACTGCTCTACATTAGACACTACACTAGTTTCACACAACACATTATGTGCTTAACTTAACAATATGCTTCGTGACCTGATCTGACTCTTACGATCACGCCTCTGGCACCCTTATTGGGCGTTAACACTCAACTACACATACGGCCTGTGCAAGGGAATTAGCGAAAGGGCGAACTCAAGACCGAAGGGAAACTCTTCTATGCTATGAAGAAGACTCCTATAGCACGATCCAACTCGAATCGAACGCTTTTTCCAACCCCCCTTTCCTTGAGTGTAAACCCAGTCAAATGACGCATGTTTATGGATTGTAACCTTAGTATCGACACTCAGGAAGCAAAACTTCGAACCCGAGATTTGTTAAGTAGCTTGAGATTGAATGAACTAGAATGACTGTGTAAGATAAATTGACGATTACGGTGGCCAACGTAATCGTGAATTTATAGGTACATACAAATTCTGGCAAGTTCAATTGATAAGCTATAACCATCAGGGAAACTGTATAGTACACCTCTGAAAGTGGAGATTCGAGCTCCACTATTTCCGCCGAGTAGTTTATTTCCTTATTATATATAGTATTGTACTATTTTTAGAACCGATATGAGCAAGTTGTGATCATACAAATCATTTTGGTAGCAGTAACCTTGTCAAATCTATGATTTTACTTTTGAAATGATATCTCAAGCTTATGATGTATTTCCTCCCTACACGTGCTAATACGCAATAACTCTAACGGTGAGTAATACAATATCTATTGTATATAGATACTAACAAATGGATGGTCAAGGAACGTACGTGCACACTGACAACCCGTCAATCGATTCTACGACTGTCGAGGCCATGGTAGAACAACTGGTTAACAAAGCCATTACGGATTACGAGGCTGCATGCTTAAACGGTGAGACAAGAAGCGAGACTCACAACAACAGCTCCAAAGGATGCTCCTTCAAAACTTTTCTTGACTACCATCCTCAAACACTCACGGGATCGGATGGAGCGGTAGAACTGCTCCAATGGGTTAAGGAGGCCGAATCTATCTTCCACATGTGCAAGTGTTCTGAAGAAGACAAAGTGAAATTTGCTACCGGGACTCTAGAAAGACAAGCCCTCACTTGGTGGAATTCGCACGTCCAGACACTGAGTCTGGAGACTGCTAACTCAATTCCCTGGGAAAAGTTCGTCGAAATGTTGAAGGAAGAATACTGTCCACAGAACGAAATCCAGAAACTGGAGGGGTTCTGGAATTACAAAATGGAAGGATCTGAAATCGAACAGTACACCACTCGATTTCACGAATGGTGTAAACAATACCCAGAAATGGTGACCCCGGAATACAAAAAGATCGAGCCGTACGTAAGTGGATTACCTGAACAGATCCAAAGCTTGGTTATCACGATAGACCCCACTCTCCTTCAACCCACTATTTGCTTGGCTCACCATCTGACTAACTGTCACACCCCTGCGCCGCGTGCGGAATACACGGCGCGGTGACGTATGATCAGTTGAATCATGCACAAGTATTGAATAAGAACAACCACAACGGATTACTATGTTGCATAATGTTTAGACAATTGTTTAGTTACAGACAATCTATCTACCAAAAGAAAGACAACTACAGACCCAAAATATAGTTACAAGATAAGACTTCAAGCAAGACAATTAAACATTTAGGATTTAATGAGTTTCTATTCCATCCTAGCATGTTTCTTCATCTTGTTATATCTTAGAATGGTCTCCTTAGTTGTCCCTGAGAATGTCTTAAACCTGATTACCTGAAACACGTGAAAAGTAACTGTCAACTACAGACGTAGTTGGTGAGAACAATAGGTTTAACATTTGTAAACATGAGTATATGATATAAGACATAGGTAAGTTAAAGCAACATAAGATTCACACGGATGAGCTGCAACCCAAACTAACATCAAGTAAGAAAATGAGTGTAAACAGTCCAATCACTGTTCACACATGAGCCAACATATAATATCAAGTCCCAAACCACGTTTGGAGTTAGATTATGTTTAGCAGTTTTGAAAACCATATGACACCAGACCTGCAGTTAGCTTTTAAAACAAATTTAAAAGCTAACTCCATCCTGGATATGAACCAATGTGTCCGCTTTCCCTTGTTGTGATCACCCAGTACTAACGCTAATGAATATGATACTTGATGCTTTTACAAGTTTGTTTACAACAATGGACACCATGTTTTCTGAACCTTACTTTAACCGGATGTGTTAATGTCTTATTGAAAACCTAGATTTAACTCCACGAGTTAAATCCTTTGTTTTATGTAACATGAAAATGAATCCCTTGATTTGATTACCATGATGTGAACCATATGATTTGAATACCATGAAATGAACCACTTGATTTGAATACCACAAAATGAACCACTTGATTTGAATACCATGATATAGTGACCTTGTGTAACAACAAGGTTTATAACAAAAGGAAGAGTTATTGAAATCATTTATTTAAAAGTGTTTATCCTTTAAAAGAACATTTGAGTGATCCTGTTATAAAACATTTCAAAGAATCCTTATAAAATCCTTTTTAGTAATAAGAGTTTAATAGTGAATAATTCCTTTAAAACAATTGGCAATTTCCTTAAACAGTTGAAGAATCCCTTGGATTCGTAAGATGAACCTGTAATCTTTATGTATACACATAATCTGTGTAATGAAACAAGATTGAAATAGTGGTTTTGATCACGTGTTCCACCCCAAAACAGTTATAAAACAGTAAAGAGGGGCTAATGTTCTCACCTGTCTGCAGTAGACTCTGAACTAAAACAGATAGCAAGTAGCAAACAGGACTTCTAATTGTTTCCTATAACATTGTAATCATACATAAGATATAGGATTTATAACTGTATAGACTTTGATTCATTGATTGACTTGTGTTCTCCTGAAATTGATTATCACATGATAATTTGTTCTCATGATTATGATTGTTGTGAAAACTTGAAAGTTATGGTTTGAATCACTTGATTGATCATGGGTCAATGAAACTTATGAAATGTTCATTTATGCATAACCTTATGCATATAATGTTAATTGTTTGAGAATTTGATAACCATTGATTACCATGAATTATGAAAAGATGTTCCAATTGTTTAAGTTCTTGAGATTGTGACTTGATCCCATTATTAGTTTAAGTTGCAACTTAAACCAACTAAGATCAAATTACAATCACTTTGAGTTGTGGCCAACCATGGACCATTTAGGTTAGCCATGAGCCAATTGAATGCGGTGTTGGGCCAATCGAGCGTGATGTTGGCCCAACAACTCGTACATAGGCCTTGTAACACGCCAAAGCTAAAATCAAGCTAATTAAGATCATAATGAGTCGTATGGGCTTGGATTGGGCCTAAAGGATTTGAGTTGGGCTAAGAAATGCTTAAGTAGACCATTAAGGTTCCAAAGTGACATTGGGCCAATTAAAGATCTTAATGGGCCAAACCGTCTCAATTGTGTTTGAATTAAGTTCATGGGCCAAATTGCTAATGGAGTTGGGCCTTGTATCATTGTGTTGGGCCGATTGGGTTTGGGCTGCCACCTTAGGCAGCGAACCTCTTGAGGTTTCAGCCCAAGGTTCGGCCTTTATAACTGAATGGTTCGTTCAAAATGAGTGGTCCAAGGGTTCGTGGTCAATAAGCTTCGCAGGAGGCTTGAACAGGCTTCGGCTAAGGTGTGAGGGTTCGCAGCTAATGTGGATCAACCCAGGGTTCGTCTGATATGATGGTGGGTCTGCATGGTTCGCTGCATGACAGAAGGCTCGGCAGCTGAATGGTTCGGTTGGCATCAACTGGTTCGCAAGGGTTCGACTAGAATGGTTCGTAGGCTTGCTGTGTTCACGAGGGTTCGTTGCACATTCACTAGTTCGGTGAAGACTAGGGTTCGTGGCAACAGAAAAGGTTCGCCAATCAAGCCAGGGTTCGCCTAGGATGTCTGATCGAAGGGAGGTTCGTCTGAAAAAGCTGATGATGGTTCGTGAGCTGGTTGGTTCGGCAAGGGCTCGCCATAACTCAAAAGCTTCGGCCGCAGCATTAGGGTTCGGCCGTGAGTCCCCTTGAACGAACCTGTACCTGCATCATCATCATCATCGCATACCATCCTTTCCAGTCCACTAGCTACGCTGATCTAACATCCAGGAGGGTTGTTATAGCTTCGAAACTGAATAGGAGAGTGCTAGGACCGGCTATGTGTCGGGTTTCAACATAAACTCACGAAAAACCCTAATTTCCAGATTTTTCAAGCCTCATTACCTCACGATTTGTTGGTTGAATCTGCGAAAATCTTGTACTTTCTGATAGAGAATGTTGAGGGCTTCGCGTGGACACCAAGAACACCAAAATCCGTTGAGAAACGAAGAAGATACGAACGTTTAAAGTGGTGAATTTTTAGAGAGAGGTGGGAGACGAAAATTTAGAGAGAGAAAGGGTTGTTGGTGAATTAAATGAGAAAATGACCCTCTTTAGGGCTTTTATAGTCCGGGTGGTATTCGGGTTCGTTTCGGTCGCTCGGTTCGCGTTTCCGGAACGTAACGCGTATTTTACGCGGTTTTTAAATAAAAAGAGTTGTTAAACTCAATTAAATGATGAGTTTCAAAATTGTAAAAATATAAAATAATTAATATAATTATTTTTACTCTTCGTGTGTTGTCAGATCGTTAAACACATACAATTACGTGTATACCCGCAATCGCGTACGTTTTTCGATCGTATTAAATATTTAAAGTCGTTTAATCGTAATTATAAGTTCAACATTCGTATTATTATGGATCGTCACCCATAACTATACTCAGTCTCGCTTACGTATTACGATTCTTGTGAATTAATTAATTGTTATAATATTCGTCTTAACACTACGCACTAACACTATCCTGTTACACCGAACGCAGTATATATATAGGGCTCACTCTCGCTGCCCACCACTGTTTCGATATAACACAATACTGTTCTTGCCTAGTGAACTCGACTGTAAATAAATAATACATACTTGCCAAATGATAAAGATTTTTAACACACAAGCACATTATGAACATATGAATCACATTGATAGACTGAACATGAACCCACACTGTTCTAACACTGTTTACGACTACCATGACTAAATGCACAAATGTTACAGTCTCCCCTAGTTAAGGGAATTTCGTCCCGAAATTAACTAGCCGAAGGTACTGTAAAAAGATGAGGGTACTTAAGCTTCATCTGGTCTTCACGTTCCCAGGTGAACTCAGCACCGCGTTTGCCCTCCCATCGTACCTTTACGATCGGGATACGGCTGCGTTTAAGTTTCTTGACCCCTTGATCCATGATCTCAACTGGACGTTCTATGAATTGCATGTTGTTCTGAATCTGAATGTCTTCCAGTGGAATCTGAACATCATGATCCGCCAAGCATTTCTTAAGATTTGATACATGAAAAGTATCATGAACATTGCTTAGCTCCACTGGAAGTTTGAGTTTGTAGGCTACGGGACCAATCCGTTCCAGGATCTCAAACGGTCCAACGTACCTTGGTGCAAGTTTCCCTTTCTTCCCGAATCGGACAACGCCTTTCCAGGGAGAAACTTTGAGTAAGACTCGGTCACCGACTTGAAACTCAAGCGGTTTCCGACGTCGATCAGCATAACTCTTCTGCCGATCTCGTGCGGCCTTAAGCCGTGACTGAATGATTGTGATTTTGTCTGATGTTTCCTGAATGAGTTCTGGTCCTACGACCTGTGAGTCACCAATCTCGGTCCAACAGACCGGTGATCGGCACTTTCTACCATATAGAGCTTCGAATGGTGCACATTGAATGCTCGTATGATAGCTATTGTTATATGAAAACTCAATGAGTGGGAGATGAGTGTCCCAACTTCCACCAAAGTCAATGACACAAGAACGAAGCATGTCCTCAAGTGTTTGGATAGTCCTTTTGCTTTGGCCATCGGTTTGGGGATGATACGCCGTGCTAAGATTAACACGCGTTCCCAAAGCCTTTTGCAATGATTGCCAAAAGCGAGAAGTGAAACGACTATCACGATCAGATATGATTGATGTTGGAGTACCATGACGTGCAATGATTTCGTTGATGTACACTGTGGATAACTTCTCCATCTTGTAATCCTCTCGGATCGGGAGAAAATGAGCAGATTTGGTGAGTCGATCAACGATCACCCAAATCGAATCGAAACCTCGTGGAGTTCTCGGCAACTTTGTTATGAAATCCATGGAAATTTGCTCCCATTTCCATTGAGGAATTTCAGGTTGCTGCAGAAGTCCCGAAGGCTTTTGATGTTCTGCTTTGACTTTTGAACAAGTAAGACATTTTCCCACATACAGTGCTATGTCTTTCTTCATTCCCGGCCACCAGTAAGATGTCCTCAAGTCCTGATACATCTTATCGGCTCCAGGATGAACTGAGTATCGCGACTTATGAGCCTCATCACAGATGAGTGTGCGCAATTCTTCAGACTTTGGAATCCAAATGCGACCGTTGAGATATAACACCCCATCAGATCGAGGTTCTAGTTTCTTCTCAATGCCACAATCCAAGTCTGTCTTGAGTTGATTGTCTGTTACTACTTGTTGTTGTGCAATACGAATCAAGTCTTTCAAGTTTGGCTGTGTGTTGATCTCCATGGCTCTTACACGAATTGGCTTGACTGGTTCCTTGCGACTAAGAGCATCCGCCACCACATTGGCTTTACCCGGATGGTAACGAATCTCACAGTCGTAATCAGTTAGAAGCTCAACCCAACGCCGTTGTCTCATGTTGAGTTCTTTCTGATTGAGAATGTGTTGTAGGCTCTTTGTGACACCTCGCAAATTCCAGGTCAGCAATTATAATACTTTAATAATAATGTGTGTTATTATTTCATATGTGGCACTAGAATAATGGTATTTAGTGTGACACGTGGCACAACGGACCTAACACACCGATAATTCGAGGAATTATCGCACGAAAACTCGCACGTGTCTTGAATGACGAATGTTGGTGAACGGATCAAACCACAGAATACTTTCACTGCACATTAGGTTCCGGGGAACCTAAGTTAGTAGAACGATGTCCATATGTCGAGAAACGATACTCGTAATCGAAAAATACGCGAAAAATGGATCAAAACATGAAAATGGGCCAAATTGGGCCGGATCTAGGGTCCAGGCGGTACGCCTGACCCGAGGATCCCTACCCAGGCGATACGCGCGGATGAGGAGGGAACGCCTCTCATCTGCCTGTCCCGCGCGTAACGCCTGGCATTGGTGGTCAACGTCAGGCGATACGCCTGACTACTCTGACACTTAAAAATCTTTTAAATCTCATGATTACCACACCATACCTCTTTTACCCAATCTCATACGTAAACTTCACTATTTAAACCCCATTATCACCTGCTATCACTCCCATCACACTCACTTGAAGACATTGGAAGCCATTATTGAGAGTTTTGAAGCTTGGGAAGATCAAGGAAGGCTTGGGAGGCTTTGTCATCACCATCATCACTACTTGCACTAATCAAAGAGCGATTCCAGGAGCTCAAGAGGCTGCTCATTCACCATCTCAACCCGATTGAAGCCTTGGAAGGTAGATCTTGTGACTATGTAGCATAAAACACATATGCAACACACACAAACCCACATGTAAGGTTCAAAGCTTGCATGAACACACTAGATTCACACACACACGAATTTTCTCTAGTTTGAATATGGGTTGATGATGTTTCTATGTTATTCGATGATCTATGACGATTTTGATTGAATATGATGATGGATTTGTTGATGTAATTATGAAATAGGCACATTTATCAACATACATGTATGATCTAGGTGGAAAATCATGAAGTTTGATATTGAAATGTTATTGGATATGATTTATGAGATCTAGAAGTGTTATGAATAGCAAGATATGTCAACAATGTGATTTTTACAAATTGTGGTAACTTTAATATCATGAAATATTGATTTATGATGAAATGGTTCAATGCATGTGTTTAGATCTATAAGTTATGTTCAAAATAATGTTTAGAAACTAAAAGGATGGTTATTGATGTGTTAGAATTGAATGATTTTTATGAATAGTACTAGGAATAGTAACTTTATTTCACAAAGTCTATAAATGATGACATGGTTGTTGTAATGAATACGATTAACGGCTATTTTGATCTAGGATAACGACGAAATGATGAGATTGTTAGCTAGACTTAGTGACACATGTTTATTTTGTAACTTTCTAATTATAGAAACTTTTATGTGCAAACCATGCTAAACCGGCTATGTGTAACTATGTGCTATGTGATAACATGCTCACTTAGGATAAATATGTATAATAGAATAATCGGATTATGATTTATTGCCTGAATTGCCAAATGTGGAAACTTCCCTAAAGTAGGAACTTACTATAAATAGTAAGTTTCCTCACGAAAGTGATTTTGGTATCAGTACACATCACACGACACTAAGCCGCACGTTACACACACACTTGATCCAAAACCGTCACCAACGGGTCGTTAGGTCAAACACGGTCAACACGGTCAACACGGTCAAACACGGTCAACGCAACCCACAAAACAACTTGGAGTTGTTGAACTCAAACACGGTCCCGTGAGACCCACATGTATGCAAACACAAACTTATGGTACCTATGTGATATAGGTAACCACTAGCCGGCGAGCTACACTGTTCTCGTGAAGAACACGCACTACTTAACTCAGGTGAGTTTACGGCCCCACTTTTACTCTTTAACTGTTTTGCTAAACTATTGGGGTGAGAATACAATGCAACTGTTTTAGATATATGACTGGTATGTTGTGAAAACCATTTTCGAGTGTAACTATTATCGCTTAAAGTCCTCACTTATCCTTACCGTTAGTTGTGTAAACAAACGAGTCGTAATTACGTAGTACTACTGGGTTTGACTAGCCCCACTCGGCACCAATGTTGACTGGAGGTCATAACGAGTGTAATTTCGATGTGAATTGCGAGTTCAGCGATGACTCGCGGAGGCAAACGGAAACAGTCTAGTTTCGGTAAGATGAACTGACACACTCCACGGATCGTAGTATCCAACAACTAAACTTAACATACCCAGTATATGTCTGTTTACTATTTCTGTCTGTCTAAACCTGTGAACTCACCAACTTTTTAGTTGACACTTTTCGCATGTATTCTCAGGTAATTAATGGAGCACACGCTAGGATGCGCACAAGGAAGCTTTAAGGAGTCTGGCTTGCATATAGACTCTTGTCCTAGGCATTGTGTGCATTGGATGTATTTTAAAACAATTTAAACTATGTAGTGTCCGTTAAACAATTTACTTTCCGCTGCAAACTTATTTACTTATGATGTTGAAACATTTTCCGCTGCTTATTAATGAAACTATGTTATTTTACAAATCTGTGTGATCGTGTAACTCATATAGAGTCGTTCTATATGACCATGAGCTGTGATCCTAGCCACGTCACACCCACGTGGGCTGACACCACGAGTGGGAATTTGGGGGTGTGACAGACTGGTATCAGAGCCTTGGTTATAGGGAACTAGGTTTGCATATAGTAAACTTAGACTATAGCCACTGCTTTACATTAGACACTACACTTAGAATTTTCACACTTATATTATTGTTATCACTGTAAATTAATACTGACTGACTTAGAACTTACAGGATGGACAATAACAAAGATCCGAAAGGGAAAGACACGGGGAAACGCTCGTATGAGTATGAGCTTACTGAGGAGGACAAGCAGAAGATTCAGGAGATAGTGGAGCAGGTATATTCTCAAGAGTCCAAGAGACTTCGACCCTCAACCAGCAGGGGACCATGGGACTGGTACCCTACCACCCTTGCTGTTTGGGCAAGGGAAGAGAGAGTACCTAAGTTACCTTTGTTAGGTGACGCATCTACTGGACCATCACTACCACCTATTGGAATGCATATGGAGCGGGCATTCGCTGCACTGATCTCGCGTTATAGACGTGAGTCCTGCCAGCTACGCGTGATGACTGATGGGTTTAGGGATCTGTTGGAGCATAGTCAGCGCCTCCAGAAACATGTGGATAACTTGGAGGAGAGACTCGCACGCGTCGAAGGGACGCAGGATGACTTGGTCGCTAGGACTCAGGATGTGATCCAGCGACAGGAGGAGGTCACTACTGAGGTCACCGACATCCATGATAGGACTACGTTGCTCGAGGAGCAACAGGATTTCTTAGCCGGAGTGACACATGGACACGCTGGACGATTGGCAGCTGTGGAGGACGCCAACGAAGAGAATCTTGCCATGATCCAGGCAAGCGATGCCATGCTGAATGCATGGGTCGAACAGTTTATTGTGGAGCCACAGCCTGAGCCAGAACCCCAATTCGAGCCGGTGGATCTCGATGAGGAAGATTTTGATGAGGATCCAGACGAGGATCCTGATGAGGAGGACGATGATGGCCCTGCTGATAGTGGAGATTCACACTCCACGATTGTCTAGTTAGGATTTCTATTTCAGTATTCTACTCTTGTATCACTTAGCCGAGCGGGATGTGCTCGTGCAAATTTTGTAGCATCTCTTTTGGAAAATATTGTACACAAACTTATTATCATTAATGGAAAGATGCTTTACTTTGTTGCTTATATATATATCATGGCTATGACTGTTGTTAACATGACATCTGACCTAACAATTGACTAACACTCTAACTTATGCTAACTAACATCCTAACCTTTCCATATAGAAACATGTCCGGAAGAGGAACCCATGCCCTTTGACTCAAACGTAAGGCAGAAAAGGCACGAATCGACATGATGGTCGAACGCAAATTCAACAAGGTACTCGCGGAGTACGAGGCCAACCGTCACGCCAGCGAGACGAGTGGTACTAACAACGGTATTAACTCTTGCCTAACATGACTAACATAGTATAGACAGTCTAGACACTAACACGTTGCATTGAACCCCGACGCACAGGATCCCACGGGGGAGCGACGAAGGGATGCTCGTTTAAGGCGTTCCTGAGCTGCCACCCTCACAAGTTTCAAGGTACTGAAGGAGCTGTGGGACTGCTTCGTTGGATAGAGAAGCTGGAGTCAGTTTTCTCTATAGCTGAATGCTCGGATGAAAACCGGGTAAAATACGCCACGGGAACACTGGAGGGACCAGCCCTCACCTGGTGGAACACTCATGTCCAAACCCTTGGACTGGACACCGCAAACTCAATTCCGTGGGACAACTTCACCAGGATGCTCCACGAAGAATACTGTCCTCGGGATGAAATTAGGAAACTGGAGGAAGAGTTTTGGGTGCACAAAATGGTAGGATCAGAAATCGAGAAGTACTGTACTCGGTTTCATGAACTGTGCAAGCTGTGCCCGGCGATGGTGACGCCGGAGTACAAGAAGATTGAGCAATTTATCAGTGGATTGCCGGAACAAATCCAGAGCACGGTCACTGCTTCTGACCACTCTACTATTCAACCACTGATTCGCTTGGCACACAAACTGACTGACCAGGCAGTAGCCCAGGGAAAGCTACCTAAAAGGGGTGAACATCTGAAACCCCAAGAACCCAAGCGAAAGTGGGAGCCCAGTAACAACCGCACCTTCTCACCTCAACAACCGACCCAACACCGACCTGCACCTGCCAAGGTTTTCACTGCCACCCAACCGAACACTCAGGGTAAGGGAGGATATCAGGGCAACAGCCCAAAATGCAACATCTGCAACTATCATCACTTTGGCCCATGCAAAAAGGGCAAGTGCACCAACTGTGGTAGAAATGGACATCTGGCTAAAGAATGTCGATCCAACCCCAATCCAAATCTCAACAAAAATGACACCTTAAAGGGATGCTTCACTTGCGGGAAGCCAGGGCATATGCGCCGAGATTGCCCACAAAACAAGAACACTGGAGGCAACCCGACAAGGGGAAGAGCATTCGTAATTGGATCGGGTGAAGCTAAAGATGACCCCAATGTCGTCACCGGTACGTTTCTTTTAAATAATGTTTATGCTAGCATATTATTTGATACCGGTGCCGATAGAAGTTTTATATCTAGTGAATTTAGTAAACTGTTTGATATGGCACCAACACCACTAGACTATAAGTACACCGTAGAGTTAGCGGACGGCAAGCTGATTGAAACACAACACATCCTCAAGGGGTGTGTTTTGACACTAGCAACCCATCAGCTGATGATTGACTTGATGCCGGTAACTCTCGGGAGCTTCGACGTGGTGATTGGAATGGATTGGCTATCTGCAAATCACGCCGAGATCGTGTGCAATGAGAAGATCGTGCGAATTACATTGTCAAGTGGAGAGCAGATTTCAATTCAAGGGGAACGGCGCGGAATACCATTAAACATCATGTCTTGCATGAAGGCAAACAAATATTTGAGGAAAGGATACACGGCTATCTTAGCTCTTATCACCGAACAACCAAAGAAGGAACGGAAGATCGAGGACATCGCTATTGTTCGCGATTATCCGGAAGTCTTTCCTGACGATCTACCGGGACTACCACCAGCACGACAAGTGGAGTTTCAGATAGATCTAACACCAGGAGCAGCACCGATAGCTAGGGCACCATACCGATTGGCTCCTACTGAAATGCAAGAACTATCCAATCAACTTCAGGAGTTGTTGGATAAAGGATTTATCCGACCGAGCTTCTCACCTTGGGGAGCACCGGTCTTGTTTGTGAAGAAGAAAGACGGTTCATTCCGTATGTGTATTGACTACCGAGAACTGAACAAGGTGACGATCAAGAATCGATACCCTCTACCTCGAATAGACGACCTGTTTGATCAGTTGCAAGGGTCAAGCTACTATTCAAAAATCGATTTAAGATCTGGTTACCATCAACTCAGAGTACAAGAAGGAGATATACCAAAGACAGCCTTCAGAACACGGTACGGACATTACGAATTTCTGGTAATGCCTTTTGGACTGACTAACGCACCGGCCGTATTCATGGATCTCATGAATCGGGTGTGTAAACCATATCTCGACAAGTTCGTAATCGTATTCATTGATGACATCCTGATCTATTCTAAGACTCGAGAAGAACATGCCGAACACTTGAGACGTGTCTTAGAACTACTGAAGAAAGAACAATTGTACGCGAAATTCTCCAAATGTGATTTTTGGATTCGCGAAGTTCAGTTCCTTGGGCACGTAGTAAACGCGAAAGGGATACATGTAGACCCAACTAAGATTGCGGCAATCAAGAACTGGACTGCACCTAAGACTCCAACAGAGGTACGACAGTTCTTGGGATTGGCCGGGTACTACAGGCGGTTTATCGAGGGATTCTCGAAGATCGCACAATCATTGACTTCCCTTACGCATAAAGACAAGAAGTTCGAATGGGGAGAAAAACAAGAAGCTGCTTTTGACTTATTAAAGCAGAAGTTGTGCAGCGCACCTATCTTATCACTACCAGACGGGTGCGAAGACTTTGTAGTCTACTGCGACGCATCGAAGCAAGGACTCGGTTGTGTACTGATGCAACGCGAGAAGGTCATAGCTTATGCGTCACGACAATTGAAAGTGCACGAGAAAAATTACACGACCCATGATCTGGAATTAGGAGCCGTAGTATTTGCATTGAAGATCTGGAGACACTATCTGTACGGCACCAAGTGCACTATATTCACGGATCATAAGAGCCTGCAGCACATTTTCGACCAAAAGGAGCTAAACATGAGACAACGCAGATGGGTCGAGTTGATAGGTGATTATGACTGTGCAATCAAGTATCATCCCGGGAAAGCCAATGTAGTAGCCGATGCGTTAAGTAGAAAGGAAACAATCAAACGCGTACGTGCACTACAACTTACCATTCATTCTGAGCTACCTAATCAGATTCGAGTCGCACAACAAGAAGCTCTGAAAAAGGAAAACCTTATCTTCGAAGCTATGCGGGGTATGGATAAACAGATGAAACAGAAAAACGACGGAGCTTACTATCTGATGGACCGAATTTGGATTCCACGCTACGGAGGGTTGAGAGAAGTAGTGATGGATGAAGCTCACAAGAGTCGATACTCGGTACATCCAGGTTCTGACAAGATGTACCACGACCTAAAGACAACTTATTGGTGGCCTAATATGAAATCAGAAATCGCAACCTATGTGAGTAAGTGTCTGACTTGCTCCAAAGTTAAGGTCGAATATCAGAAACCGTCAGGGTTACTCCAACAGCCAGAAATTCCAGTATGGAAATGGGAACAGATATCCATGGATTTTATCACCAAGCTGCCAAAGACAACAAGTGGTTGCGATACCATCGGGGTTATCGTAGACCGACTCACGAAATCGGCACACTTCCTGCCGATTAAGGAAACTGATAAGTTGGAAAAGTTAACCCGAATCTACTTGAAGGAAATCGTATCCAGACACGGAGTCCCAATCTCTATTATATCTGACCGAGACAGCCGTTTCACGGCACATTTTTGGAAGTCCTTACACAAGGCACTCGGGACGAGATTGGATATGAGCACTGCTTATCATCCACAGACGGATGGTCAGAGTGAACGAACCATCCAAACTCTGGAAGACATGCTTCGAGCATGTGTGATTGATTTCGGTAATAGCTGGGAGACTCACCTACCTTTGGTGGAGTTCTCTTACAATAACAGTTATCACACCAGCATCGGAGCTGCACCTTTTGAGGCACTTTATGGACGTAAATGCAGATCACCACTTTGTTGGGCAGAAGTTGGTGAAAGCCAACTGACCGGACCTGAGCTCGTGCACGAAACAACTGAAAAGATCGTGCAGATACGTAACCGAATAGCAGCAGCTCGGGATCGACAGAAAAGCTATGCCGATAAAAGGCGCAAGCCTTTGTAATTCCAAGTGGGAGATCGAGTACTTCTTAAAGTCTCGCCTTGGAAGGGAGTGATTCGATTTGGAAAGCGGGGAAAGCTAAACCCTCGCTATATCGGACCATTCGAGATCACTAAACGGATAGGCCCTGTGGCCTACGAACTACAGCTACCACATGAATTGAGTAGCGTACACAATGTGTTTCATGTTTCGAACCTCAAGAAATGCTTATCGGACGAGACGCTCGCAATTCCTTTGGAGGAAATCCAGATTGATGAACAACTTCACTTCGTTGAGGAACCGGTGGAAATCATGGATCGGGAAATCAAGAAGTTGAAACTCAGTAAAATACCAATTGTAAAAGTTCGTTGGAACTCACGGCGAGGACCGGAATACACCTGGGAGCGAGAGGACCAGATGAAACAGAAATACCCTCACCTATTCTCCAACCAGACCAACACCAGCAACACGAACTGAATTTCGGGACGAAATTCCTATTAACTGGGGGATGATGTGACACCTCGCAAATTCCAGGTCAGCAATTATAATACTTTAATAATAATGTGTGTTATTATTTCATATGTGGCACTAGAATAATGGTATTTAGTGTGACACGTGGCACAACGGACCTAACACACCGATAATTCGAGGAATTATCGCACGAAAACTCGCACGTGTCTTGAATGACGAATGTTGGTGAACGGATCAAACCACAGAATACTTTCACTGCACATTAGGTTCCGGGGAACCTAAGTTAGTAGAACGATGTCCATATGTCGAGAAACGATACTCGTAATCGAAAAATACGCGAAAAATGGATCAAAACATGAAAATGGGCCAAATTGGGCCGGATCTAGGGTCCAGGCGGTACGCCTGACCCGAGGATCCCTACCCAGGCGATACGCGCGGATGAGGAGGGAACGCCTCTCATCTGCCTGTCCCGCGCGTAACGCCTGGCATTGGTGGTCAACGTCAGGCGATACGCCTGACTACTCTGACACTTAAAAATCTTTTAAATCTCATGATTACCACACCATACCTCTTTTACCCAATCTCATACGTAAACTTCACTATTTAAACCCCATTATCACCTGCTATCACTCCCATCACACTCACTTGAAGACATTGGAAGCCATTATTGAGAGTTTTGAAGCTTGGGAAGATCAAGGAAGGCTTGGGAGGCTTTGTCATCACCATCATCACTACTTGCACTAATCAAAGAGCGATTCCAGGAGCTCAAGAGGCTGCTCATTCACCATCTCAACCCGATTGAAGCCTTGGAAGGTAGATCTTGTGACTATGTAGCATAAAACACATATGCAACACACACAAACCCACATGTAAGGTTCAAAGCTTGCATGAACACACTAGATTCACACACACACGAATTTTCTCTAGTTTGAATATGGGTTGATGATGTTTCTATGTTATTCGATGATCTATGACGATTTTGATTGAATATGATGATGGATTTGTTGATGTAATTATGAAATAGGCACATTTATCAACATACATGTATGATCTAGGTGGAAAATCATGAAGTTTGATATTGAAATGTTATTGGATATGATTTATGAGATCTAGAAGTGTTATGAATAGCAAGATATGTCAACAATGTGATTTTTACAAATTGTGGTATCTTTAATATCTTGAAATATTGATTTATGATGAAATGGTTTAATGCATGTGTTTAGATCTATAAGTTATGTTCAAAATAATGTTTAGAAACTAAAAGGATGGTTATTGATGTGTTAGAATTGAATGATTTTTATGAATAGTACTAGGAATAGTAACTTTATTTCACAAAGTCTATAAATGATGACATGGTTGTTGTAATGAATACGATTAACGGCTATTTTGATCTAGGATAACGACGAAATGATGAGATTGTTAGCTAGACTTAGTGACACATGTTTATTTTGTAACTTTCTAATTATAGAAACTTTTATGTGCAAACCATGCTAAACCGGCTATGTGTAACTATGTGCTATGTGATAACATGCTCACTTAGGATAAATATGTATAATAGAATAATCGGATTATGATTTATTGCCTGAATTGCCAAATGTGGAAACTTCCCTAAAGTAGGAACTTACTATAAATAGTAAGTTTCCTCACGAAAGTGATTTTGGTATCAGTACACATCACACGACACTAAGCCGCACGTTACACACACACTTGATCCAAAACCGTCACCAACGGGTCGTTAGGTCAAACACGGTCAACACGGTCAAACACGGTCAACGCAACCCACAAAACAACTTGGAGTTGTTGAACTCAAACACGGTCCCGTGAGACCCACATGTATGCAAACACAAACTTATGGTACCTATGTGATATAGGTAACCACTAGCCGGCGAGCTACACTGTTCTCGTGAAGAACACGCACTACTTAACTCAGGTGAGTTTACGGCCCCACTTTTACTCTTTAACTGTTTTGCTAAACTATTGGGGTGAGAATACAATGCAACTGTTTTAGATATATGACTGGTATGTTGTGAAAACCATTTTCGAGTGTAACTATTATCGCTTAAAGTCCTCACTTATCCTTACCGTTAGTTGTGTAAACAAACGAGTCGTAATTACGTAGTACTACTGGGTTTGACTAGCCCCACTCGGCACCAATGTTGACTGGAGGTCATAACGAGTGTAATTTCGATGTGAATTGCGAGTTCAGCGATGACTCGCGGAGGCAAACGGAAACAGTCTAGTTTCGGTAAGATGAACTGACACACTCCACGGATCGTAGTATCCAACAACTAAACTTAACATACCCAGTATATGTCTGTTTACTATTTCTGTCTGTCTAAACCTGTGAACTCACCAACTTTTTAGTTGACACTTTTCGCATGTATTCTCAGGTAATTAATGGAGCACACGCTAGGATGCGCACAAGGAAGCTTTAAGGAGTCTGGCTTGCATATAGACTCTTGTCCTAGGCATTGTGTGCATTGGATGTATTTTAAAACAATTTAAACTATGTAGTGTCCGTTAAACAATTTACTTTCCGCTGCAAACTTATTTACTTATGATGTTGAAACATTTTCCGCTGCTTATTAATGAAACTATGTTATTTTACAAATCTGTGTGATCGTGTAACTCATATAGAGTCGTTCTATATGACCATGAGCTGTGATCCTAGCCACGTCACACCCACGTGGGCTGACACCACGAGTGGGAATTTGGGGGTGTGACACTCTTGTGGTCTGTATAGATGACACATTTAGTACCATAAAGGTAGTGTCTCCAAATTTTCAATGCAAAGACCACAGCCCCTAACTCAAGGTCATGAGTAGTGTAATTCTTCTCGTGAACCTTAAGTTGTCTTGAAGCATAAGCAATGACCTTGTCCCGTTGCATAAGTACACAACCCAGACCAAGGTTTGAAGCATCACAGTAGACAATGAAATCATCACTGCCTTCTGGAAGACTAAGGATAGGGGAGTTGCATAACTTTTGTTTAAGAATTTGAAATGCATCTTCTTGCTTCTGTCCCCATATAAACGCTTGACTTTTCTGAGTTAGTGTGGTAAGTGGCAAGGCTATCTTAGAGAAGTTTGCAATGAATCTTCTGTAATAACCTGCCAAACCCAGAAATGAGCGAATCTCTGTTGGAGTAGATGGGGTAGTCCAGTTCTTAATCGCCTCAATCTTCGCCGGATCTACATGTATCCCATCCTTGTTTATGACATGTCCTAAGAAGTGAACTTCCTTTAGCCAAAATTCACACTTTGAGAATTTAGCATAGAGTTGTTCAGCTCTTAGTAACTCTAAGACTTTCCTCAAATGATCTTCATGCTCTTGTTCCGACTTGGAATAAATCAGTATATCATCAATAAAGACAATAACAAACTGATCCAAGTAAGGCCTGCAGACTCGATTCATCAAGTCCATGAACACTGCAGGTGCATTGGTCAACCCAAATGGCATGACCACAAACTCATAGTGTCCATATCGAGTCCTAAATGCAGTCTTTGGTATATCCTCATCATTTACTCTTAACTGATGATACCCGGATTGCAAATCAATCTTAGAGAAACAAGTTGCTCCCTGTAATTGATCAAACAGATCATCGATCCTGGGCAGAGGATATCTATTCTTGATTGTCAACTTGTTCAGTTCACGATAGTCAATGCACATACGAAATGAATCGTCTTTCTTTTTGACAAAGAGTACCGGAGCTCCCCATGGAGAGAAACTCGGTCTTATGAAACCTTTGTCTAAAAGTTCTTGAAGCTGACTAGACAGTTCTTGTATCTCAGACGGTGCTAATCGATACGGTGACTTCGCCACTGGGTTTGCTCCAGGGACGAGATCAATTCTAAATTCCACTTGTCGGACTGGTGGTAGTCCAGGCAAGTCTTCTGGAAATACGTCTGGATATTCTCTGATAACTGGAACATCTCCAACTGCTTTCTTTTCAGGTTTCTTTTCCACTACATGAGCTAGGAAAGCATAATATTTCTTCTTCAAGTACTTCCTCGCCTTGATGCACGATACAATCTTCAATCCGCGGCATGGTTTCTCGCCGTAGACTATCATCGTTTCGCCGGACGGTAAGGGGATTCGGATAAGTTTCTCAGAGCATACGATTTCAGCATTGTTTTTGGATAACCAATCCATTCCTACTACAACTTCGAAGCTTCCGAGAGTCATAGGAATGAGATCGATGGAAAAGAGATGGTCGTTTAATCTTAGCTCACAAGCATGAATTATGGAATCTACAACTATGGTCTTACCATTCGCTACTTCTACAGTATAGGGAGCAGTAAGTGTGGATAGTTGCATATTAAGCAAAGAAGCAGTATGAGTAGAGATAAAACTTTTATCGGCACCAGTATCAAATATGATAGGAACATAATGATCATTGATAAGAAATGTACCCGTGATGACTGCCGGCTCTTCACGTGCTTCAGCAGTTCCAATCACAAAAGCACGAGCAGCAGCAGTATTGTTGTTGAGTTTTGGACACTGATTTCTGAAGTGTCCCTCTGCTCCACAATTATAACAGGTCCTTCCACCTGTAGCAGCAGTGGTAGTGGTAGCAGTAGTTGCAGCAGCAAGATGAGTAGATCTACAAGTAGCTGCAAAGTGTCCCATACGCCCACATTTGAGACACTTCTTGCATGGAGTGTTGGGCAGATGATGATACTGGCATTTGGTGCAAAGTGGAAACTGGCCAGTATAAGGCTTTCTGGCATTAGAAGGTTGTGGCATAGCAGTAATAGGTGTGGCGTGAGTAGGTGCAGCTGCAGTCAACGCTGCAAAATTCTTGATTGTCTTTTGCTTTTTCCTCTTGGGATGATGCTGTTCAGGCTTCTTGCCTTCTTCAATCTGAGCTCTCTTAAATCCCTTTCGGGTGAGCACTCCAGACTTCACATACTCTTCAGTAAGAGTAGCACCAAGTTGAATCGCCGCCTCTAGAGTAGTAGGGTTATTACCCATGACAGTTCCCCTGACTACTAACGGTAAACCTTCAATGTATTTCTCTATCCTGCGGGATAGAGGAGTAACCAAATGGGGTACCAAAATGCACAACTCATGGAATCGAGTTGTATACTTTGCGTTCTCTCCACTATCTTGCACCAGATTCCACATCTCCACCTCCAGTTTCTTCAGTTCATGACGTGGACAAAACTTTTCCACCAGTAAGTTCTTGAATCCGTCACACGGTAAAGCTAGAGCGACTTCACGTCCTCTGGTGTTCTTCTCAGAATTCCACCAGGTGAGTGCGCCTTTGTGAAAAGCGCTTGAGGCCATCTTGACCTTCAGATTCTCATGACATCCAGTGAAGTCGAGAATGTCTTCAATGCTTTCCAGCCATTGCAGTAGGCCGGTAGCTCCCTCGGTACCAGAGTACTTAGGAGGCTTAGCATCGTTGAACTGCTTGAAAGTAAAGTTAGCAGTTCCAGCGTTAGTGGCATTTGAGTTGTGTGCGGAATCACTGGTACTTCCCCGAAGATTCTGGGTGATATCAGTGACCATACCCGGGATCACATCCCGCATATGAACCGCGATAGCTCGAGCAATCTTGTTGATCTCATCGTCGTTGCCACTTGTTGAACCCCCTCCGTTAGGATCACGTCGGGGAGGCATTCTACGAATAGAAGCCACAAGTGGGTCAGTAATGAGGAAGGATACAATTGAATTTTCATGATAAGGTCAGTAATATATCCATACTACTAGTATTATCATTCAATTGTAATATGATCCAGCACACGTATAAGTTATCAACTTATTTGCATACTTATCATGTGAATATGTACGATGTTCCATGATCTCTCCACCAAACCTACACACTGACACTTTCCCGATATACCGAAAATAGCTTATATATAGGGCTCACTCTCGCTGCCCACCACCGTTTCGGTATACCACGATCATGCCCTTGCTAGCATTTGGCATCACGTTTGTACTGATTTGCAAGTGTGTTCCATTGATTAAGAATCCCATGATCTTTGATCAACTTGAACTATGATTGATTCCATGATTGAACTATGATTATGTTATGCGTGCACCTACTAACAATTGTTAACATGTAGAACTAAGTCATACGTGTGTTCTACACTTTCCTGTTAACCTATGTCAGTAAGTACTAATGATGTAATCACTTAAGAATTTCACTCAAGGTTTACATCTAAAGAATGTTCACAACTTGATTGATTCACCATAATGTTTGGTTCATCCAAGTTTGAATTGCACTATGATTTGATTCACCAATGATTGTTTCCCAACTGTTTGTATCCCATGTGTTTGACTAATGTTCCATGTTTCCAGTTGATCCCGAATCCTCACTCCAAATACAAACGCCGGATTCCCCCTAACATACTGAAATAAGCTTATATATAGGGTAAGCTCTCACCGACCCACCACTTACCTCAACACGTCAGCGTTAATCCGTCGTCTATATTTGGGGCTAAGATTCCAACTGTTGATTGATTATGATTGTTTCATGATTGCCTCTTGTTCTGTGGATATGTTTATGATTATGTAAACCATGGTTCTTAATTTGCTTGAAATTAAAACCTTAGGTTTTAGCATGTGTGTCCTAGGTTAATTAACCTAGGTTCTCAATACCTACGGTATCGAGTATAATGATCTCTTGTGAGAACTTCAACTAAAGAATACTGTTACACAGATTCTAAGTTATAAAGTTCCTATGATAATGAACACCTGATAATGATAACAATGATAACAATGGCAAGGATTTCAAATCAAGATTCTAAATTAATAGTTCTTGACCTTTGAATTCCTATAATGAGCATGACAAGGATTTCAAATCAAGACTCTAAATTAATAGATCTTGACATTTGAATTCCTATAATGAATATGACAAGGATTTCAAATCAAGACTCTAAATTAATAGATCTTGACATTTGAATTCCTATAATGAATATGACAAGGATTTCAAATCAAGACTCTAAATTAATAGATCTTGACATTTGAATTCCTATAATGAATATGACAAGGATCTTAGATCAAAGATACTAAATTAATAGATCTTTGCCTCTAAATCCCATAATGAATATGACAAGGACTTTAGATCAAAGATATCAATCTTTGCCTCTAAATCCTATAATGATCTCTGTGTGAGAATTTCAGATCAAGGATACTAAGAATACAGATCCTTGCCTCTGAAATCCTTAAATGCATATGTGTGAGAATTTAATTCGGTTTCTAAAATTATAGAAGTCCGATTCAAATTCTTTGACTCGATATCTAATCTTAGTAAAATGTCCCTAAGATCTTTCAAGCTTGATGTAGACTTAATGCTCACTTAAGTTGCTTAGATCCTAAGTATCCTCAAGTCTATAGCACTTAGTCCTATTGGGTAGCTTAGGTTATAGTCTAGGTCATTAAACATTGGGTTTTTCCTAGTTCTCTACAACCTTGGCTCTGATACCAACCTGCCTATGCTAGTACGTAATGTGATATCGGTGCTAATAGTAGCCTGATACCTAGCGAATTTAGTAAAATGCTTAACATTTCCCCGACACCACTAGACTATAAGTATACCGTAGAGTTAGCAACTGTAAGCTGATTGAAGACGCAACACATTCTCAAAGGATGCGTCTTGATATTGACGAGTCACGAATTTAAGATCGACCTAATTCTAGTAACTCTCGGGAACTTTGATGCAGTGGTGGGGACACACTAGTACCTACAAACCAAGCAGAACTTGTGTACAATGTGAATATAGATCAATGTTACGTTGCCAAATGGAAACCAGGTCCCAATTCAAGGAGAACGACAGAGAATAACGCTAAACATCACGTTATGTATGAAGGCTAGCAAGTACCTACAAGAAAGGATACACAGCTATCCTGGCACTTATCACTGAACAACCAAAGAAGGAACGAAAGATCAAAGACATCGCTGTCGTTCGCGATTTTTCCAGAAGTCTTTCTAGACGATCTATCGGGACTACCACCAACACGGCAAGTGGAGTTTCAGATAGATCCAATCCAGGAGCAGCACCAATAGCCAAGGTGCCATACCAAATGTCTCCTACAGAAATGCAGGAACTGTCTAGTCAACTGCAAGAGTTGTTAGATAAAGGATTTATCCGACCAAGCTTCTCACCGTGGAGAGCACCGGTCTAGCTTGTGAAGAGAAAGGACGGATCGTTCCGTATATGCATAGACTACCGGGAACTGAACAAGGTAACAATCAAGAATCGATACCCTCTACCTCGAATAGACGACCTGTTTGACCAATCGCAAGGGTCAAGCTACTATTCGAAAGTCGATTTAAGACCCGATTACCATCAACTAAGAATACAGGAGGGCGATATACCGAAGACAACTTTCAAGACACTACACGGACATTACGAGTTTCTGGTTATGCCATTCGGACTGACCAACGCACCGACGGTATTCATGGACCTTATGAATCAAGTGTGCAAATCATGTCTCGATAAATTCTTAGTAGTACTTATTGTCGATAACCTGATTTACTCCAAGAACCCGGAGAAACAGCTGAGCAATTGAGGCTTGTCTTGGAATCACTGAAGACCGAGCAACTAATTGCGAAGTTCTCTAAATGCGATTTTTGGATTCGCGAAGTCAACCTCCTTGGACACGTGGTTAACAAGAAAGGAATACATGTAGACCTAGCCAAGACGGAAACCATTAGGAACGGAGAAACACTCAAGACTCCAACCGAATTGTAGCCATTTTTACGACAGGCGGTTTATCGAAGGACTTTCGAAGATCGCACAATCATTAACTTCTTGACGCATAAAGACAAGAAATTCGAACGAAAAGGGAAACAAAGATCTGCCTTCGACCCTTTTAAAGCAAAAGTTGCGTAGTGCACCAATCTTACCCCTACCAAAAGGATGCGATGACTTCATGGAGTATTATGGCACTCCCGAACAAGGACTCGGCTGCATGATTGATACGACACAAAAAGATTTTAGCTAACATGCCACGACAATTAAAGGTGCTCAAGAAGAATTATACAACCCCTGATTTGGTAAGTGAGCCAAGGCATTCGCACAGAAGATTTAGTGATATTACCTATCCGACACAAAATGCACGATATTCGCAAATCACAAGAGACTGCAACACACCTTCGACCAGAAGAGACTGAACATGAGACAACTCAGATGGGACTAACGGATAGGCAATTATGATTGTACTAGCAAGTACCACGCTAGTAAAACTAACGTAGTAGCTGACACGATGAGTCGAAAAGAAACAACCAAGAGCGTACGTGCACTACAACTTACGATTCAATCGGGACTACCCAATCAGAATCCAAACTGCACAACAGGAATCTCTAAAGGTCAAGGACCTCACTCATTTATCCCTGCGTGGCACGGATAAACAGACGGAAAGGCCGATGTAACCTACTATCTTATGGACCGGAACTGGATCCCACACTACGGAGGACTGAGAGGCGTAGCGATGAATGAAGCCCAAAGGAGCCGACATTCTCTACATCCGGGCTCTGACAAAATGTATCATGACCTAAAGACAACTTACTGGTGGCCGAACATAAAGTCGGAAATCGCAACTTACGTGAGTAAGTGTCTAACTTGATCCAAAGTTAAGGTCGAATATCAGAAACCGTCAGGGTTACTCCAACAGCCAGAAATTCCAGAATGGAAATAGGAACAGATATCCACGGATTTATCACCAAGCTGCCGAAGACGACAAGTGGGTGCGATATCATCTGGGTTATCGTAGACCGACTCACTAAATCGGCACACTTCCTACCAACTAAAGAAACCGATAAGTTGGAGAAGTTAACCCGAATATACCTGAAGCAAGTCGTATCCAGGCACGGAGCCCAAATCTAAATAATAACCGACCGAGATAGCCGTTTCACGGCACATTTTTGGAAACCCTTACATCAGGCACTCGGGACGAGACTGGATATGAGCACTGCATATCACTCGCAAACGGATGGTCAGAGTGAAAGAACCATCCAGACTTTAGAGGACATGCTTCGGGCATGCGTAATCGACTTTGGAAATAGCTGGGAGACTCACCTACCCTTGGTAGAGTTTTCATATAATAACAGCTATCACTCCAGAATTAGAGCTGCACCTTTGAGGCACTTTACGGACGTAAGTGCAGATCGCCACTCTGTTGGACGGAAGTTGGTGAAAGCCAACTGACCGGACCTGAACTTGTGCACGAGACAACAGAAAATATAGTGCAAATACGTAACCAAATGGCAGCAGATCGAGATCGACAGAAGAGCTATGCCGACAAAAGGCGCAAGCCTTTGGAATTCCAAGTTGGAGGCCGAGCGCTTCTTAAAGCCTCGCCATAGAAGGAAGTGATTCGATTCAAGAAGCGGGGAAAAATTAAATCCTCGTTACATCTGACCGTTCGAGATTACTAAACGGGTAGGCCCCGTGGCCTACAAACTACAGCTACCGCAAGAATTGAGTAGCGTGCACAACGCATTCCACGTTTTAAACCTCAAGAAATGTCTGTCAAACGAAACGCTCGCAATTCCAGTAGAGGAAATCCAGATTGATGAACAACTGCACTTCGTTGAGGAACCGGTGGAAATCATGGATCGGGAAATCAAGAAGTTGAAACTTAGTAAGATACCCATTGTGAAAGTCCGATGGAACTCACGGCGAGGGCCTGAATACACATAGAAACGATAGGACCAAATGATGGGAAATATCTTCACTTGTTAACAAACTAGCCAAACACCGACAACACGAACTAAATTTCGGGACGAAATTCCTATTAACTGGGGGATGATGTGACACCTCGTAAATTCCAGGTCAGCACTAACTTTATTTTAATAATAATTTGTATTATTATATCATACGTGGCACTAGAATGCATGCATTGAGTGTGACACGTGGCACCACAATCTGAACATACCGATAATTCGATGAATTATCGCACGAAACTTGCACGTGTCTTGAATGACGAACGTTGGTGAACGGATCAAACCACAGTACACTTTCACTGCACAATTAGGTTCCAGAGAACCTAAGTTAGTAGAACAACGCTTAAGTGTCGAGAAACGATGATCGTATTCGAGAAATACGAGAAATTCGCTTCAAAACTATGAAGATGGGCTTATTGGGCTCAGCCGGGACCCATCGCGGTACGCGATGGGCACCCAATTGGGCTTTCGCGGTACGCGAAGCCTGGGCGGGAGAATTTGAATTCTCCGAAAAACGTCGCGGTACGCGACGACCGATCAACTTCCACTATCGCGGTACGCGGCGTGTTTCGGGAACAGAATGATTATTTTAATCATCGCGGTACGCGATGATGCTTTTTGGGCGGTGCCGCGGTACGCGACGCAGCCCTATGCGCAGAAATCTTTATATAACCGATGTTAATCATTCTGTCGCCCCTACTTCACTTTCTCTCGACTGAAACAATCAAATTCGACCTAGAAACCTCTGTTACAACCATCACACACCGGAAGGGAGCCATCTAGGAGCCATTGAAGACCATTCTTGAGGATCAAGGCGTGGTAAGGGCTTCAAGAACATCCAACCATCATTTCCCTCTGCATTTGGACGAACCTCAACCTCCAAAGGGCTGTTCCAGAGGCTGCACAAGTCTCATCTCGTGGATTGAAGCTTTGGAAGGTAGTTTCTATAGTCAATAATGCCTAAAATCACTCGAAATCGCACATGCAAGCCTTGTAGGCTACATACATCACCACCATCACTTTAACCACGAAATTTTGATGTTCTAGATCTGTTATTTGTTGATTTACTTACTGATTTGATGATCTTACCATGATACATAACGATTTTTATGAGATTAGATGACCATGTGTTGATTTCATGATAAAATGGGTACTTTCAATTACATGCATGAATGATCTAAGTGTTTATACATGATTTTTAATAATGAGATGTTATGATATAGATGATGGATTACGATGAGTAGAAGTATTGATTTTGATCGAAAGCATGCCTAGATACATTATTACTAAATGTGGAAACTTTTATGTCACAAAATGGGTATTTTTGATGAAATGACCACATTTGCATGTTTAGATCTATGTGTTATGTTTAACATGATGTTTAGAAGCTAATAGGATAACATATTGATGTGTGGGAATTGTTATAATTGTTAAAAGTATGAATTTCATGAATGTTACTATGAATAGTAACTTTTAGTCACAAGTTTACAACTTGATGATATGTATGATAATGTCTTGTGTCTAAGATGCTTAGTTAGTGATTATACGATGATATTGGAAGGAATATGTTATGGGGAAACTTGATTTTGTGTTATTTTCATAAGTTACTAAATATAGTAACTTTATTTGGCTAAGTCAATGACTTGTCACATGTTAGTTGTAATGATCATGATTAAAAGACTATTTAGGACTAAGATAATGATATTAGATGATGTTGGTTGTTAAACTTGATGAAATATGCTTATTTTAGAAGCTTTCTAAATATAGAAACTTTTACATGCAAACTATGTTAAACCTGCTATGTGTAACGATGTGCTATTTGATAACATGCTCATTTAGGATAAATATGCATGTTAGAACAATCGGAATATAATTTTATGCATGACTTGCCAAATATGGAAATTTTCCTAAAATAGAAACTTACTATAAATAGTAAGTTTCCTCATAGGAATGATTTTTGGGTATCCGTACACTTCACACGACACTAAATCGCACATTACACGAGCACTTGGTCCAAAACCGTCACCAACGGGTCGTTAGGTCAAACACGATCGATACGGTCAAACACGGTCAACTCGACCCACATAACCACTTAGTGTCGTTGAACACTAACACGGTCCGGAGAGACCCACATACGCAAACATGAACTCATAACACCTACATGATATAGGTGATTACTAGCCGGCGAGCTACACTACGCTATTGAGCAAACGCATTATACAAACTCAGGTGAGTTTACAGCCCCACTTTTACTCATAATTGCTTTACTAATCTTTTGGGGTGAGAATGCTATGCCACTGTTTTAGATATATGACTGGTATGCCGTAAAACTACTTTGGGTGTACTATTATCGCAACAAGTCCTCTCCACCCTTACCGTTAGTTGTGTACAAACGAGTCGTTATTACGTAGTACTACTGGGTTTGACTAGCCCCACTCGGCAACAACGTTGACTGCGGTCATAACGAGTGTAATATCGATGTTGATGTCGGGTTCCGTGATGACCCGCAGAGGCAAATGGAAACAGTCGAGTTTCGGTAAGATGACATGACACACTCTACGGATCGTAGATCCAACAAAACTATTTAGCATACCCAGTATATATACCTGTTTTACTGTTTTCCAATACTTAAACCTGTGAACTCACCAACTTTATGTTGACACACTTTAGCATGTATTCTCAGGTAACTAATGGAGCACACGCTAGGATGCGCACAAGGAAGCCTTAAGGAGTCTGGCTTGCATATAGACTCGTGTCCTAGGCATTGTGTGCATTGGAAATGGTTTAAAACAATTTAAACTTTTGTAGTGTTGGTTAAACAATTTACTATTCCGCTGCAACATTGTTTACTTATGAATCCACTGCTTTTGATGTTAAACACATTTTCCGCTGCATATTAAATGAAAACTTGTATTGTTTTACAATCTGTGTGAATGTGTATCTCATATAGAGTCGTTCTATATGACCATAAGCTGTGATCCTGGTCACGTCACACCCACGTGGACTGACACCACAAGTGGGAATTTGGGGGTGTGACAGACTGGTATCAGAGCCTTGGTTATAGGGAACTAGGTTTGCATGTAGTGAACTTAGACTATAGCCACTGCTCTACATTAGACACTACACTAGTTTCACACAACACATTATGTGCTTAACTTAACAATATGCTTCGTGACCTGATCTGACTCTTACGATCACGCCTCTGGCACCCTTATTGGGCGTTAACACTCAACTACACATACGGCCTGTGCAAGGGAATTAGCGAAAGGGCGAACTCAAGACCGAAGGGAAACTCTTCTATGCTATGAAGAAGACTCCTATAGCACGATCCAACTCGAATCGAACGCTTTTTCCAACCCCCCTTTCCTTGAGTGTAAACCCAGTCAAATGACGCATGTTTATGGATTGTAACCTTAGTATCGACACTCAGGAAGCAAAACTTCGAACCCGAGATTTGTTAAGTAGCTTGAGATTGAATGAACTAGAATGACTGTGTAAGATAAATTGACGATTACGGTGGCCAACGTAATCGTGAATTTATAGGTACATACAAATTCTGGCAAGTTCAATTGATAAGCTATAACCATCAGGGAAACTGTATAGTACACCTCTGAAAGTGGAGATTCGAGCTCCACTATTTCCACCGAGTAGTTTATTTCCTTATTATATATAGTATTGTACTATTTTTAGAACCGATATGAGCAAGTTGTGCTCATACAAATCATTTTGGTAGCAGTAACCTTGTCAAATCTATGATTTTACTTTTGAAATGATATCTCAAGCTTATGATGTATTTCCTCCCTACACGTGCTAATACGCAATAACTCTAACGGTGAGTAATACAATATCTATTGTATATAGATACTAACAAATGGATGGTCAAGGAACGTACGTGCACACTGACAACCCGTCAATCGATTCTACGACTGTCGAGGCCATGGTAGAACAACTGGTTAACAAAGCCATTACGGATTACGAGGCTGCATGCTTAAACGGTGAGACAAGAAGCGAGACTCACAACAACAGCTCCAAAGGATGCTCCTTCAAAACTTTTCTTGACTACCATCCTCAAACACTCACGGGATCGGATGGAGCGGTAGAACTGCTCCAATGGGTTAAGGAGGCCGAATCTATCTTCCACATGTGCAAGTGTTCTGAAGAAGACAAAGTGAAATTTGCTACCGGGACTCTAGAAAGACAAGCCCTCACTTGGTGGAATTCGCACGTCCAGACACTGAGTCTGGAGACTGCTAACTCAATTCCCTGGGAAAAGTTCGTCGAAATGTTGAAGGAAGAATACTGTCCACAGAACGAAATCCAGAAACTGGAGGGGTTCTGGAATTACAAAATGGAAGGATCTGAAATCGAACAGTACACCACTCGATTTCACGAATGGTGTAAACAATACCCAGAAATGGTGACCCCGGAATACAAAAAGATCGAGCCGTACGTAAGTGGATTACCTGAACAGATCCAAAGCTTGGTTATCACGATAGACCCCACTCTCCTTCAACCCACTATTTGCTTGGCTCACCATCTGACTAACCAAGCGGTAGCACAGGGTAAGCTACCCAAGAGGGGTGAACACCTGAAGCCTCAGGATCGCAAGCGCATGTGGGAGTCTAGTCAGAACCAAACTCCCTCTTCCCAACACCCACTGGTTCGGCCCATGACACATACATTCGGCCCATGCGGTTCAACCGGCCCAATATCATTCGGCCTAGCTCCTCATTCTGCCGAAGGGCTAAACTCTCATTTGGTCGGGTCAATACATTCAGGTCAGGAGTTATTCAGTTCATATGATAAAATGTGTAACCAAACACTTAAACAAGTTCATGGATAACGTGCATGGAATTATGAGGGTGGGATGGTTACTACAAAGTTGGTAGGGTTTAGTTAAACCAAGCATACAAACACTTAAAACTTCAAGTTTACTACAAGACTTGTGACATGACTATTTTATAGATTAAGTAACAACTAGAACCCTTCCAAAATGTGTTAAAATGTTAATTTGCCATTGGTTACATACATTAACACAACAAACAAGAATGATAACTTTTTCAAGTGAACCATAATTGGAGTTTAAAATAATTTAAACTCCTAAGTTTATACTTAGAAACTATGTGGGGTTCTAATTTAACAACATATTATTGGTAAGTTAAGTAATCAAGTTGTTTAAGTGTTAGTGTAATCCATCACAAGTGAATCGAGGCCGAATGATAACCAAGACCTATAGGTGTTAGCTGACTTTAGGGGCAACACATACACACACACAAATCCCTATAACTTATACTTATAAGTTGCAAACAACGTGAAATCAATACAGGATCGTGAAAACAACATCAAGTACAACAAAGAGCGCGTGTATTCTTGTTTAGACTTAGTCAACTACATCAGCTACAAGGTGAGTTCATATGCCCCCTTTCTAATCTTTTGATTTTAACTACGGGGCTGAGAAACATGCTAACATTTATTTATCATACGATATCATACTTTATCATCCCTTATCATACTATAACATGCCTTATTATACTTCATCATACTATTATCATATCCTATCATCATGAGTATGCATGTATGTGAAATTATCTTTAAGACATAATTTGGATGATACTTGATATAACATCAAGCTATCATCAAACTAACCGAATAAGACAAGTGTATTAAGATTTGGTCTTATAACACTTTGTTTACTTATAATGGGTAAACAGTGAGATGACAATGTGATAACATGAAGCAAGATCAAGTAACAACAAGAACAAACATGAGTGATATGAAGATAATATATCTTCATAATATCATTCACCACCAGAGTTAGCTAAGTGTAATAGAACAAGTTCTTATAACACTATGCATACAACTCGGTGAGGACCATGAGATAACACGGAACAAATACCATCCACCACCTGAGTCGACTAAGTGTAGTAAGAGTAGCTCCTACAACACTGTAGTGGCAACAGGGTGACTATATGGAACAACAAGAATGATAATCATGATAACGTACCTTCATGATAAAAACATCATTCAACAACAACTAACATCGTATAATAAGACAAGATCTTATATAACTTTGTTAACACATGAGAACACAGAACATTGAGAACATCATTGTGAACATCATTTAGGACATCAACCATCGATTACTACATAACTGTAGTAATAAATCACATTCTTGGAATAGGACACCTGGTTGACTTATGTAAATAACCGTAACGCTTACATCATTCCTAATAAACATCATACCAAAAAGGGTTATAACTTCATTTTCATTGAAATGGAGTTGACTCGATTCATTAGCAACATACCGAGCATTGCATGCAATAACATTCTAATTATTAACACTCCAAAGGTCTTGGGAACCTATTCATTCAAATAGATATCATGGAGAGGATATCTTACACACCGGGTTGGTCAGAAATGGCAGCCACTGGGACAATCATGTCTCAATCTAGGTATCATAGAGAGGATACCTTACAATCCAAACCAGTTAGAAAACACATACATAGAGACTCTAAACTTTCATTCTTTTAGATATTATGGAGAGAATATCTTGCACGCCAAACTTATCAATGGTAACACGCCTAGAGACAATTAAGTCTCACTTAAATAGATATTATGGGAAGGATATCTTACAGACCGGACTGGGCAGTACTGACAGTCACAGAGACTATTTAGTCTTGCTCTAGATATATTGGGGGATATCTTACACTCCGAGCTAATCAGAAATGATTAGCTACAAAAACTATTAAGTTTTGCTCTAGATATCGAGGAGGATATCTTACACGCCGGGCTAATCCGTAAGGAATAGCTAATAGAGACAATTACGTCTCTTTTACAAATGTTGGGAAAAAAATCAGATTTGGGGAATCATGTGTGAAATGAAATGGGAATCCATAGTTGTATTACAAGTGGTGTTGAATTCTGTTGAGTATGTGGTGGGATGGCGTCTGGGCGGATTGTAGGCTCGACCCTTGTGACACCCTAATTCTCAAAACATCACATTTTAATAATATTGGCGGAATTACAAAAGTGGTCCCAGATTTTTCAAGTTTAAAACCCATTACAAGTCACCTCAAAGAGTTTTAACGCATTGACATGACTAACTATACGTTAAAAGTGTTGTTTTAAACTTTACAACCCGTTTACTAGACTTTATCAAGGTTTGGTTCGATCCCTTTAACCGTCTGATCACTCCAAAGCGTAGCCGAACCTACTTATGACCTGAAACAACCACAAACAATCAAGTGTTAGTCCAAAAGGACTAAGTGAGTTAACCCCAACAATTTACGGAATCAATTCTATAAAAGAAATCGAAATCCGGAAAATTACACTGCCCGGCGTATGGTACTACAGCCCCGGCGTATGGTACTACAGAGCACCAGCGTACAACAGAATGGTTTGGGCGTACCATACTGTGGCCGGCGTACTGTACGCCCCCTACAGCATACTTCCATTATTTTCGCGTTTTAAGCACCCAAAACCATTTCTCCACATTCCGGGTGTTAGAATACATTCTAAACCCCATATATCACATTTATAATAATTTCTAATATCATAATCTCATCATTATCATCATACTTAATCATAATTGCATTCCAATTATTTCTTAACGGGTCAAAATTACCCATTTAATGTCCACCAAACCATTACCTTCCACACGAATGTGGATCCTCCCCAATACCACTCAATAGTGGTTCTACATTAGCTTCCACACGCATGTAGATCATCCCCTTTTTTTTTCCATAAGAGTATGGACTTATATATTCTTCCACCCGAATGTGGATCATCTCCATGAATGCCACAAATTTTGTGGTCTTACATCAAATTCCACACAAGTGTGGATCATCTCCCAAATTATGTGTCAATTATTCTCTATCATATATTGACACCATACCATATTATGCATACACCGTATATCAAGCATCAATTATTCTCATAATCATTTTACTACATATAAACACATACTTTGACTTTCATTAGTCAAACATTCATCATTGTTAAACCCCTCCCCCATATTTGTAGTTTTATCTTCATTTGCATAATTACCTTTTGACTTTCTACTAGTCAAACAAACAACAAACATAACTACCGTTATTTACAAAATTTCATTTCATTCAAGTAATACTAACAATATAGAATTTTATCCATTCCACTTATACTACATACAACGAATATACAAGATTATGGACTTATGTTCACTTCCACACGAATGTGGATCGTCACCCAATTGTCACACAATTGTAATCTTACATCACATTCCACACGAATGTGGATCATCAACCAAGTAGTGTTCTAACTACACTTTATCATGCATTGACACCAATTTAAGTTATGCATACATCACATAACATACAACAATCTCCACAAAAACACTATATCAATTAGTTCATACAATTCGACCAAATCAACAAACATGAATATGACTTATGGTTGCATATCCATGGTTAGGTTTACTCACCTTGGTCCATAATGCCACTTTGTTCCATCTTCTCCTTACCGGGTCTTTGCTTTGTATTTCCACTTCCTAGATCATATAATCACACATACACATTCAATCTAGGAATAACACACAAGAAAATCAACTCACACCCTTTTGACCCATTATCACCATAATTGACTTTATTGTAGTCAAATCTCCTAAATCACCAATTCACCATCAATTCCTTTCATTCTAGCTAATTACACCTAATTGGCACTTATAATTCATACAATTAAGTTAATTAGCCATTACCTCTAATTTCACCAAGACCTCACATCATTTGAGTACTTGAGGTTGTTTGAGGCATTTCCTCAAACACCTTATGTGCAGATTTTTCATTCATGTTTTAAAAACCATTATTTCAATTCCATTCATATCCATTTTTAACATACAACATCTCAAACTCCTTATTTTAAGAATCTTTGATCAAAATTTCTGCACATATGTAATAGACATAACACCCATTCATCAAATTCATCATTTACTCCATAACTTCATGGAATTCATAAAACCCATGAAATCCCAAAACCCCAACTCTAGGCTTTTTAATCCATTTTAACATAAAAGATGATTAGTTAGTTGTTTTCTAACATTACTAACATCATCTCATGTTTTAGATTACACAAACAACCCAAATTTTGAGTTTCACCATCATCTAACCACACCCACATGAAAACCCACGAAAATTTCATTACCACCTATGAAATCACATACCTTAAGTTGAGAAATTACAAGAGGAACACCAATCTACACTTGCATTTATGATCAGAACGAGTTTAGTAGGTGGATTTTGGTCCAAAATCACAAAACCCTTCTTTTTCTCCTCTTGAACGTCGACCTCCCCTCCATACCAAGCCAAAATCTGATTTTGACTTCTTTGACCAAACTTTCCCCTTATATTAACTTTTTAATTCCACTTTCATCATTTGACAATTTGACCCCCTCAACTTTCTAGTTAACATTTAACTAGTATTTACTAGTAGTTGAACATTTTATCAATTTAACATACTAGTTACCACAAGTAAATTTAAACTAACATAAAATATGTCACATATCGAATATTTTTTAATAATAAGTTAAATTGGGTCGTTACAAATTCTCCTCCCCTTAACGAGGTTTCGTCCCCGAAACTTGTTTACATATCAAACAAAAAGGGATAGAATTTCTTCATGTCCCCTTCTAACCCCCACGTTGTGTCAGATCCTCGTCTATTTTTCCATTGCGCCTTAACTTGCTTCAACAACTTGTTTCTAAGACGTTCTACATCTAGGTCTAATATTGCCACCGGTTTCTCCACATAATTCGATTTGATTACAACCTCCACATCTTCCACTAGCACATCGGCCAACTCCTGGCCATACACTTTCTTAATTGGATCACATGAAAAGTGTTAAAACACCACTTAACTCACCCAGTAGCTCTAGACGATAAACATCTTCACCAATTCGAGCAATTATCCAAAAAGGACCAATAAATCGTGCTCTTAACTTCCCACTCTTACGAAAATGAATTACTCCTTTCCATAGAGAAACATTCAACTACACGAAATTCTCAACCTAGAACTCGATCGTCTTCTGCATTTATCCACGTACGTTTTCGATCGGTCTTTAGCCGCTTTCAATTGAGCTCGTATTTGATCAATCTAGGCATTAGTCACCTTGACCACCTCCTTTTCCACAAGCTCTCGCTGTCCAAATTCATCTCAAAACAAATTTGAATGCAACAATTTCTCCCTTCAGAGCATTTCTCTTATGACACGACCGATTAATTAGATCTATAAGTGAAGCTGGGGGTGTTTGTTAGTCCAAAAGACATAACAAAAGTTCATAATGCTCATAACAGATACGAAACGCCGTCTTATCAATGTCTTCATAATTAACCATGAGTTAACGGTGACCTGATCGAAAGTCAAATTGGGATCCACTTGGCTCCTTACAATAGGTCTACGAGGTTTTTGATTCTTGGCAAAGGATGTCAGTCCTTCAGGGCCACCTCATTCAACTCTCTATAGTAGATGCGCATCTTTAAGCTTTAATCTTTCTTCTTGAAAAGGAGAACCGGAGCACCCCATGGAGAGATGCTAGGACGGATGAAGCCTTTGTCAAGAAGATCTCATTACTCAGTCATCAGTACAATATTTCAAATGGTGTCAACCGATGCACACATTTGTTTGGCTATCTAATTGGCTCCTCAAGCCAATATATTATTTCTTTCTAGCTATCACATATAACTCCCCCAATTGCATACGTACCAATACGATTCCTTTCTCTTTATTATAATCTAATAGCACACAAATATGCTATAAGTTCACAATGCTTACAAATCCTCTCCATCAAAGTCAACCATACGATAGACATATTCTACGTTGGAATCTGATTGTAAACCAACAACTCATATCATAAAGGGTACATTCAACTACTTGCAATATGAACACATATGCATGTCATTTCTACCCCAATACATTTAAGTGTTATAACACATATACATCTATATGTACTTTTAAATGTTCACACCACTTGTGAACCATCCAAGTACTAAAAATTCTAACATGAACTTCCAATTCAATAATTTATCTTCAAAACTATCTATCAACCCATGTCAAGTAATCACACCAGTCAATAAACATGTAATATTTACAACCTTTTCAAGAAAGGCTCACCAATCAATATAGTAACATGTTTATAGTCACAACTCCCCATTTATAATAGTTTTGTCAAAACCTTTAATATTATGCTTAAAGCATTCAACTTAATCAATGACGATTTGTCACTGCCAATTTTATTCTCCTTAAGGCATTCATGCCAAAATGTTTGAAATCTACTTTCTCACCCAACCACGTCCATTGCCCAAGTCTATACACTCACACTTTCTTGTTGCATCGAAGAAAGTTTATATATAGGGTATACGTAAGGCATATGCCCAGCCGCCAACCCACCACCTTCTCGAATCAACAAGACCGTGCATGTGTTAGTGTCTTGGGTTCAAAACGATTTAGTTCCCATATCCATTTCCTTATGTCAATGCTCAAATTATTTATTACGTATATTAGAATATACTTTCTTCACAACTTTCATTCAAGGATAATCAAGTATCCTAAGGCATCCATCATAACACAAAGGTTATCTAAATTTCATTTCTTTAGGACTCAAAGTCCATCACATATATTTTGCACATTTTCAGCAATCATTTAAGCAATTATGACGCAATATCCCATACAAACATGTAGTGTGAACATTTCTCCTAATATCAATTAACCACTTTTCTCAACACACTTATTTTACACCCCTTTTTTTTAGTATTTGCTCCACACGTATGTGGATTCTACCATAAATGTCACACCAATCAGCTTTTATCATCCTTCTTACTAACAAATATATTTACATATTTCCTCTCACGAATGAGAATCATAACCTACCTTCACACGATATTGATTCTTCTCTACATGTGACTTATATACCAATATCAATGCCACACGAAAGCGAGCTTACATATCATCCCCAACTATAATGCATATTTTTCATAAAATTTTATACGAATCCTTTAAAACATTATATAGTTTTTATTAATGGGTCACCACCCATTTGTTTCAACCAAACTCCACACATATGTGGATTCTCCCAATGCCACACAACATGTGGCCTTACATGAATTTCCACACTGATGCGGATTCACCCAATGCCACTTACACGTGGTCTTACAGCATTTTCCACACGGATGTGGATTCACCACAATGTCTCACACATGTCGTCTTACATGCATTTCCACACGTATGTGGATTCTCCCCAATGCCACACACATGTGGTCTTACGTGCATTTCCACACGAATGTGGATTCTCCCCAATGCCACACACCTGTGGTCTTACATGCATTTCCACACAAATGTGGATTCTCCCCAATTTTCCCCAATGCCACACACATGTGGTCTTACATGCATTTCCACACTAATGTGGATTCTCCCCAATTCTCCCCAATGCCACACACATATGGTCTTACATGCATTTCCACACTAATGTGGATTCTCCCCAATTCTCCCCAATGCCACACACATGTGGTCTTACATGCATTTCCACACGAATGTGGATTCTCCCCAAATCAATATTTCAAATGTGAATGTCTACACTACTTGTAGATCATCTCAATCAAGGATTGTGTCATCTTCACATGAATGTGAATTTCACAACACATACCATACATCTCAACTTAGATAATTTCATACCATGGTTTTAATTGATTCCATCAAGATTATGCTCATGTCAAATGAGTATTATTATACTGGCCAGGTATAATGATACCCCTATCACATGCTCATTCCCTTAACTTCATCATTTCAACCTTGGTTAATGAAGTCAGTTCAATACAATATGTTATTCATTAATTACTCATCACAATTTCACACTTATTACATTTACATATCAAATGTAATTTCACATACTTTTCAACTACATTTACTCGAATGTGATTGCATCAAATCACTTCAATTACATTTACATATCAAATGTAATTACACCTAATTAATTCAATTACATTTACTTATCAAGTGTAAGTACATTAAATCACTTCAATTAAATTTATTTATCAAATGTAAATACATTCAATCACTTCAATTACATTTACTTATCAAATGTAATTACGCCTAATCAATTTCAATTACATTTACTTATCAAATGTAATTACGCCTAATCAATTTCAATTACATTTACTTATCAAATGTAATTACACTTAATCACTTTAATTACATTTACTTAACAAATGTAATTTACACACAATCACTTCAATTACATTTACTTATCAAATGTAATTACACATAATCAATTCAATTACATTTACTTATCAAATGTAATTACACTCAATCAATTCAATTACATTTACTTATCAAATGTAATTTACACCAAATCACTTCAATTACATTTACATATCAAATGTAATTATAAATACTAACCTCATGTCTTCGGCTACGTGATCGGATAATCGGATATTGGATCGAACCTTTCTCCCCATATCAAGAGCACAAAAGTTTGAGATCAAATGAGTCATTTCACACTTGATTCACTCAAACCATTGGCTCTGATACCAACTTGTGACACCCTAATTCTCAAAACATCACATTTTAATAATATTGGCGGAATTACAAAAGTGGTCCCAGATTTTTCAAGTTTAAAACCCATTACAAGTCACCTCAAAGAGTTTTAACGCATTGACATGACTAACTATACGTTAAAAGTGTTGTTTTAAACTTTACAACCCGTTTACTAGACTTTATCAAGGTTTGGTTCGATCCCTTTAACCGTCTGATCACTCCAAAGCGTAGCCGAACCTACTTATGACCTGAAACAACCACAAACAATCAAGTGTTAGTCCAAAAGGACTAAGTGAGTTAACCCCAACAATTTACGGAATCAATTCT
Source organism: Mikania micrantha (assembly GCA_009363875.1). Classification (NCBI taxonomy): domain Eukaryota; kingdom Viridiplantae; phylum Streptophyta; class Magnoliopsida; order Asterales; family Asteraceae; genus Mikania; species Mikania micrantha. Next base: position 44,534,784 of record CM018685.1, on the reverse strand, counting down.
ATAAAAGAAATCGAAATCCGGAAAATTACACTGCCCGGCGTATGGTACTACAGCCCCGGCGTATGGTACTACAGAGCACCAGCGTACAACAGAATGGTTTGGGCGTACCATACTGTGGCCGGCGTACTGTACGCCCCCTACAGCATACTTCCATTATTTTCGCGTTTTAAGCACCCAAAACCATTTCTCCACATTCCGGGTGTTAGAATACATTCTAAACCCCATATATCACATTTATAATAATTTCTAATATCATAATCTCATCATTATCATCATACTTAATCATAATTGCATTCCAATTATTTCTTAACGGGTCAAAATTACCCATTTAATGTCCACCAAACCATTACCTTCCACACGAATGTGGATCCTCCCCAATACCACTCAATAGTGGTTCTACATTAGCTTCCACACGCATGTAGATCATCCCCTTTTTTTTTCCATAAGAGTATGGACTTATATATTCTTCCACCCGAATGTGGATCATCTCCATGAATGCCACAAATTTTGTGGTCTTACATCAAATTCCACACAAGTGTGGATCATCTCCCAAATTATGTGTCAATTATTCTCTATCATATATTGACACCATACCATATTATGCATACACCGTATATCAAGCATCAATTATTCTCATAATCATTTTACTACATATAAACACATACTTTGACTTTCATTAGTCAAACATTCATCATTGTTAAACCCCTCCCCCATATTTGTAGTTTTATCTTCATTTGCATAATTACCTTTTGACTTTCTACTAGTCAAACAAACAACAAACATAACTACCGTTATTTACAAAATTTCATTTCATTCAAGTAATACTAACAATATAGAATTTTATCCATTCCACTTATACTACATACAACGAATATACAAGATTATGGACTTATGTTCACTTCCACACGAATGTGGATCGTCACCCAATTGTCACACAATTGTAATCTTACATCACATTCCACACGAATGTGGATCATCAACCAAGTAGTGTTCTAACTACACTTTATCATGCATTGACACCAATTTAAGTTATGCATACATCACATAACATACAACAATCTCCACAAAAACACTATATCAATTAGTTCATACAATTCGACCAAATCAACAAACATGAATATGACTTATGGTTGCATATCCATGGTTAGGTTTACTCACCTTGGTCCATAATGCCACTTTGTTCCATCTTCTCCTTACCGGGTCTTTGCTTTGTATTTCCACTTCCTAGATCATATAATCACACATACACATTCAATCTAGGAATAACACACAAGAAAATCAACTCACACCCTTTTGACCCATTATCACCATAATTGACTTTATTGTAGTCAAATCTCCTAAATCACCAATTCACCATCAATTCCTTTCATTCTAGCTAATTACACCTAATTGGCACTTATAATTCATACAATTAAGTTAATTAGCCATTACCTCTAATTTCACCAAGACCTCACATCATTTGAGTACTTGAGGTTGTTTGAGGCATTTCCTCAAACACCTTATGTGCAGATTTTTCATTCATGTTTTAAAAACCATTATTTCAATTCCATTCATATCCATTTTTAACATACAACATCTCAAACTCCTTATTTTAAGAATCTTTGATCAAAATTTCTGCACATATGTAATAGACATAACACCCATTCATCAAATTCATCATTTACTCCATAACTTCATGGAATTCATAAAACCCATGAAATCCCAAAACCCCAACTCTAGGCTTTTTAATCCATTTTAACATAAAAGATGATTAGTTAGTTGTTTTCTAACATTACTAACATCATCTCATGTTTTAGATTACACAAACAACCCAAATTTTGAGTTTCACCATCATCTAACCACACCCACATGAAAACCCACGAAAATTTCATTACCACCTATGAAATCACATACCTTAAGTTGAGAAATTACAAGAGGAACACCAATCTACACTTGCATTTATGATCAGAACGAGTTTAGTAGGTGGATTTTGGTCCAAAATCACAAAACCCTTCTTTTTCTCCTCTTGAACGTCGACCTCCCCTCCATACCAAGCCAAAATCTGATTTTGACTTCTTTGACCAAACTTTCCCCTTATATTAACTTTTTAATTCCACTTTCATCATTTGACAATTTGACCCCCTCAACTTTCTAGTTAACATTTAACTAGTATTTACTAGTAGTTGAACATTTTATCAATTTAACATACTAGTTACCACAAGTAAATTTAAACTAACATAAAATATGTCACATATCGAATATTTTTTAATAATAAGTTAAATTGGGTCGTTACAAATTCTCCTCCCCTTAACGAGGTTTCGTCCCCGAAACTTGTTTACATATCAAACAAAAAGGGATAGAATTTCTTCATGTCCCCTTCTAACCCCCACGTTGTGTCAGATCCTCGTCTATTTTTCCATTGCGCCTTAACTTGCTTCAACAACTTGTTTCTAAGACGTTCTACATCTAGGTCTAATATTGCCACCGGTTTCTCCACATAATTCGATTTGATTACAACCTCCACATCTTCCACTAGCACATCGGCCAACTCCTGGCCATACACTTTCTTAATTGGATCACATGAAAAGTGTTAAAACACCACTTAACTCACCCAGTAGCTCTAGACGATAAACATCTTCACCAATTCGAGCAATTATCCAAAAAGGACCAATAAATCGTGCTCTTAACTTCCCACTCTTACGAAAATGAATTACTCCTTTCCATAGAGAAACATTCAACTACACGAAATTCTCAACCTAGAACTCGATCGTCTTCTGCATTTATCCACGTACGTTTTCGATCGGTCTTTAGCCGCTTTCAATTGAGCTCGTATTTGATCAATCTAGGCATTAGTCACCTTGACCACCTCCTTTTCCACAAGCTCTCGCTGTCCAAATTCATCTCAAAACAAATTTGAATGCAACAATTTCTCCCTTCAGAGCATTTCTCTTATGACACGACCGATTAATTAGATCTATAAGTGAAGCTGGGGGTGTTTGTTAGTCCAAAAGACATAACAAAAGTTCATAATGCTCATAACAGATACGAAACGCCGTCTTATCAATGTCTTCATAATTAACCATGAGTTAACGGTGACCTGATCGAAAGTCAAATTGGGATCCACTTGGCTCCTTACAATAGGTCTACGAGGTTTTTGATTCTTGGCAAAGGATGTCAGTCCTTCAGGGCCACCTCATTCAACTCTCTATAGTAGATGCGCATCTTTAAGCTTTAATCTTTCTTCTTGAAAAGGAGAACCGGAGCACCCCATGGAGAGATGCTAGGACGGATGAAGCCTTTGTCAAGAAGATCTCATTACTCAGTCATCAGTACAATATTTCAAATGGTGTCAACCGATGCACACATTTGTTTGGCTATCTAATTGGCTCCTCAAGCCAATATATTATTTCTTTCTAGCTATCACATATAACTCCCCCAATTGCATACGTACCAATACGATTCCTTTCTCTTTATTATAATCTAATAGCACACAAATATGCTATAAGTTCACAATGCTTACAAATCCTCTCCATCAAAGTCAACCATACGATAGACATATTCTACGTTGGAATCTGATTGTAAACCAACAACTCATATCATAAAGGGTACATTCAACTACTTGCAATATGAACACATATGCATGTCATTTCTACCCCAATACATTTAAGTGTTATAACACATATACATCTATATGTACTTTTAAATGTTCACACCACTTGTGAACCATCCAAGTACTAAAAATTCTAACATGAACTTCCAATTCAATAATTTATCTTCAAAACTATCTATCAACCCATGTCAAGTAATCACACCAGTCAATAAACATGTAATATTTACAACCTTTTCAAGAAAGGCTCACCAATCAATATAGTAACATGTTTATAGTCACAACTCCCCATTTATAATAGTTTTGTCAAAACCTTTAATATTATGCTTAAAGCATTCAACTTAATCAATGACGATTTGTCACTGCCAATTTTATTCTCCTTAAGGCATTCATGCCAAAATGTTTGAAATCTACTTTCTCACCCAACCACGTCCATTGCCCAAGTCTATACACTCACACTTTCTTGTTGCATCGAAGAAAGTTTATATATAGGGTATACGTAAGGCATATGCCCAGCCGCCAACCCACCACCTTCTCGAATCAACAAGACCGTGCATGTGTTAGTGTCTTGGGTTCAAAACGATTTAGTTCCCATATCCATTTCCTTATGTCAATGCTCAAATTATTTATTACGTATATTAGAATATACTTTCTTCACAACTTTCATTCAAGGATAATCAAGTATCCTAAGGCATCCATCATAACACAAAGGTTATCTAAATTTCATTTCTTTAGGACTCAAAGTCCATCACATATATTTTGCACATTTTCAGCAATCATTTAAGCAATTATGACGCAATATCCCATACAAACATGTAGTGTGAACATTTCTCCTAATATCAATTAACCACTTTTCTCAACACACTTATTTTACACCCCTTTTTTTTAGTATTTGCTCCACACGTATGTGGATTCTACCATAAATGTCACACCAATCAGCTTTTATCATCCTTCTTACTAACAAATATATTTACATATTTCCTCTCACGAATGAGAATCATAACCTACCTTCACACGATATTGATTCTTCTCTACATGTGACTTATATACCAATATCAATGCCACACGAAAGCGAGCTTACATATCATCCCCAACTATAATGCATATTTTTCATAAAATTTTATACGAATCCTTTAAAACATTATATAGTTTTTATTAATGGGTCACCACCCATTTGTTTCAACCAAACTCCACACATATGTGGATTCTCCCAATGCCACACAACATGTGGCCTTACATGAATTTCCACACTGATGCGGATTCACCCAATGCCACTTACACGTGGTCTTACAGCATTTTCCACACGGATGTGGATTCACCACAATGTCTCACACATGTCGTCTTACATGCATTTCCACACGTATGTGGATTCTCCCCAATGCCACACACATGTGGTCTTACGTGCATTTCCACACGAATGTGGATTCTCCCCAATGCCACACACCTGTGGTCTTACATGCATTTCCACACAAATGTGGATTCTCCCCAATTTTCCCCAATGCCACACACATGTGGTCTTACATGCATTTCCACACTAATGTGGATTCTCCCCAATTCTCCCCAATGCCACACACATATGGTCTTACATGCATTTCCACACTAATGTGGATTCTCCCCAATTCTCCCCAATGCCACACACATGTGGTCTTACATGCATTTCCACACGAATGTGGATTCTCCCCAAATCAATATTTCAAATGTGAATGTCTACACTACTTGTAGATCATCTCAATCAAGGATTGTGTCATCTTCACATGAATGTGAATTTCACAACACATACCATACATCTCAACTTAGATAATTTCATACCATGGTTTTAATTGATTCCATCAAGATTATGCTCATGTCAAATGAGTATTATTATACTGGCCAGGTATAATGATACCCCTATCACATGCTCATTCCCTTAACTTCATCATTTCAACCTTGGTTAATGAAGTCAGTTCAATACAATATGTTATTCATTAATTACTCATCACAATTTCACACTTATTACATTTACATATCAAATGTAATTTCACATACTTTTCAACTACATTTACTCGAATGTGATTGCATCAAATCACTTCAATTACATTTACATATCAAATGTAATTACACCTAATTAATTCAATTACATTTACTTATCAAGTGTAAGTACATTAAATCACTTCAATTAAATTTATTTATCAAATGTAAATACATTCAATCACTTCAATTACATTTACTTATCAAATGTAATTACGCCTAATCAATTTCAATTACATTTACTTATCAAATGTAATTACGCCTAATCAATTTCAATTACATTTACTTATCAAATGTAATTACACTTAATCACTTTAATTACATTTACTTAACAAATGTAATTTACACACAATCACTTCAATTACATTTACTTATCAAATGTAATTACACATAATCAATTCAATTACATTTACTTATCAAATGTAATTACACTCAATCAATTCAATTACATTTACTTATCAAATGTAATTTACACCAAATCACTTCAATTACATTTACATATCAAATGTAATTATAAATACTAACCTCATGTCTTCGGCTACGTGATCGGATAATCGGATATTGGATCGAACCTTTCTCCCCATATCAAGAGCACAAAAGTTTGAGATCAAATGAGTCATTTCACACTTGATTCACTCAAACCATTGGCTCTGATACCAACTTGTGACACCCTAATTCTCAAAACATCACATTTTAATAATATTGGCGGAATTACAAAAGTGGTCCCAGATTTTTCAAGTTTAAAACCCATTACAAGTCACCTCAAAGAGTTTTAACGCATTGACATGACTAACTATACGTTAAAAGTGTTGTTTTAAACTTTACAACCCGTTTACTAGACTTTATCAAGGTTTGGTTCGATCCCTTTAACCGTCTGATCACTCCAAAGCGTAGCCGAACCTACTTATGACCTGAAACAACCACAAACAATCAAGTGTTAGTCCAAAAGGACTAAGTGAGTTAACCCCAACAATTTACGGAATCAATTCTATAAAAGAAATCGAAATCCGGAAAATTACACTGCCCGACGTATGGTACTACAGCCCCGGCGTATGGTACTACAGAGCACCAGCGTACAACAGAATGGTTTGGGCGTACCATACTGTGGCCGGCGTACTGTACGCCCCCTACAGCATACTTCCATTATTTTCGCGTTTTAAGCACCCAAAACCATTTCTCCACATTCCGGGTGTTAGAATACATTCTAAACCCCATATATCACATTTATAATAATTTCTAATATCATAATCTCATCATTATCATCATACTTAATCATAATTGCATTCCAATTATTTCTTAACGGGTCAAAATTACCCATTTAATGTCCACCAAACCATTACCTTCCACACGAATGTGGATCCTCCCCAATACCACTCAATAGTGGTTCTACATTAGCTTCCACACGCATGTAGATCATCCCCTTTTTTTTTTCCATATGAGTATGGACTTATATATTCTTCCACACGAATGTGGATCATCTCCATGAATGCCACAAATTTTGTGGTCTTACATCAAATTCCACACAAGTGTGGATCATCTCCCAAATTATGTGTCAATTATTCTCTATCATATATTGACACCATACCATATTATGCATACACCGTATATCAAGCATCAATTATTCTCATAATCATTTTACTACATATAAACACATACTTTGACTTTCATTAGTCAAACATTCATCATTGTTAAACCCCTCCCCCATATTTGTAGTTTTATCTTCATTTGCATAATTACCTTTTGACTTTCTACTAGTCAAACAAACAACAAACATAACTACCGTTATTTACAAAATTTCATTTCATTCAAGTAATACTAACAATATAGAATTTTATCCATTCCACTTATACTACATACAACGAATATACAAGATTATGGACTTATGCTCACTTCCACACGAATGTGGATCGTCACCCAATTGTCACACAATTGTAATCTTACATCACATTCCACACGAATGTGGATCATCAACCAAGTAGTGTTCTAACTACACTTTATCATGCATTGACACCAATTTAAGTTATGCATACATCACATAACATACAACAATCTCCACAAAAACACTATATCAATTAGTTCATACAATTCGACCAAATCAACAAACATGAATATGACTTATGGTTGCATATCCATGGTTAGGTTTACTCACCTTGGTCCATAATGCCACTTTGTTCCACTTCTCCTTACCGGGTCTTTGCTTTGTATTTCCACTTCCTAGATCATATAATCACACATACACATTCAATCTAGGAATAACACACAAGAAAATCAACTCACACCCTTTTGACCCATTATCACCATAATTGACTTTATTGTAGTCAAATCTCCTAAATCACCAATTCACCATCAATTCCTTTCATTCTAGCTAATTACACCTAATTGGCACTTATAATTCATACAATTAAGTTAATTAGCCATTACCTCTAATTTCACCAAGACCTCACATCATTTGAGTACTTGAGGTTGTTTGAGGCATTTCCTCAAACACCTTATGTGCAGATTTTTCATTCATGTTTTAAAAACCATTATTTCAATTCCATTCATATCCATTTTTAACATACAACATCTCAAACTCCTTATTTTAAGAATCTTTGATCAAAATTTCTGCACATATGTAATAGACATAACACCCATTCATCAAATTCATCATTTACTCCATAACTTCATGGAATTCATAAAACCCATGAAATCCCAAAACCCCAACTCTAGGCTTTTTAATCCATTTTAACATAAAAGATGATTAGTTAGTTGTTTTCTAACATTACTAACATCATCTCATGTTTTAGATTACACAAACAACCCAAATTTTGAGTTTCACCATCATCTAACCACACCCACATGAAAACCCACGAAAATTTCATTACCACCTATGAAATCACATACCTTAAGTTGAGAAATTACAAGAGGAACACCAATCTACACTTGCATTTATGATCAGAACGAGTTTAGTAGGTGGATTTTGGTCCAAAATCACAAAACCCTTCTTTTTCTCCTCTTGAACGTCGACCTCCCCTCCATACCAAGCCAAAATCTGATTTTGACTTCTTTGACCAAACTTTCCCCCTTATATTAACTTTTTAATTCCACTTTCATCATTTGACAATTTGACCCCCTCAACTTTCTAGTTAACATTTAACTAGTATTTACTAGTAGTTGAACATTTTATCAATTTAACATACTAGTTACCACAAGTAAATTTAAACTAACATAAAATATGTCACATATCGAATATTTTTTAATAATAAGTTAAATTGGGTCGTTACAACCCTTTCGCATGCCCTATATATAAGCATGCTTGATTGGATGAAATACCATTTGTAAGTATAACTATGGAGATGGACATTATGTGTGACAAAAGGAACATTTATGAACAAGACATGTGTGTAACATTGTGAACATGAATGACAAAAAATCAATGGTTTTCAATTACTAAACTTATGAACTCACCAACCTTGTGTTGACTTTGTTTAAATGCATGTTTTCTCAGGTGACGAACATGTTTAGTCACCAGACATCAGGAAAAAAGGTAGTGGACTTTTAGAAGACCTAGCTACATTTTGTATCGAGTATACTTTTGAATGACAAAACAATGAATCATGTTTTGTATATCTTGTACAGCTACAAGATAGAAACTCATTGATTCTTTTGGATAGACTTACTTAGTTAAATTATGAACGATACATTGTAACTTAACTTTGTAATTCTATATCATTGTCATGTTAGCATTTCTCATTTATATATCATGTGCTATGCAAACAATCTGATTATTTCGATTATCAAACGATATCGCGCCCCGAGAACCTTCCGCCCGACGGGAAAGTCGATCCAGCCTGCCAGCTCGGGGTGTGACAGTTGGTGAGTAGACATAGGTTTAAACTATATGTAATAAAATTGAGACTTTTACGGTTCATATGTCAATGTAGATTCCAAGCATGTATGTATAAACATATGTATGATCAGACCTTTGTTGACTTGACACTCGACTCGAAAGTCGCGATTAGCTTGAATTGGTTTCAATCATTCAAAGGCCCTCATTAGGGTCAAAAAGATGGATGAGCGTCACCCAATAGATCTATTATTGTTACCATTGGCTCATAGAGTTAGTGATCATAGTAGAATTAGACTTCGAATAGCACACACATAGAATCATAGTTTAACACATATGGCATTGTATCATACACATATACATAGAGTTTGAATCTGCCAGTTTTGTGAAATAGAATTTGAAATTGAATAGCATATACATGTTGCACCCAATACTTTGAAATGAAAAGGGCTACGAATACTCACATAGTATGATTGATGATTGACTTCTTGTCGTTTATGTGAAGACTTATAACTCGGTTCCTATAACATAATGAGTTTCTTTTGAGTTTGTGAACTTGCTATAGTTTATGTAGTTATATTTGTGTTTTGTGTGTCGGGGTTTATTTAAAATGATTATGCTTTTAACTTGTATTTGAAACATTATTTTATAATGCCTTGAAATTACTAAGTGTCGGATTTTATAAAAATTTCGTCATTATAATGACGCATTTTGGGAAAATTACCGTTTTGCTTAGCAACTTCAAAACTCATAAATTATATCAACATATATAAATGTATATTTACAAGTATATACATATATCACATCATTCAAGTGTGTATATGAAATATATACACATTTATATATGTGAAAATAATTAATATTTATGTAAAAATGTTAAAGTTTATAAAACTGCTTTTGGACAGATTCTGTCCGGCTTGTTCGGATGAACTTTAAAAATAGAAGTCGTTTGAATAAAATTATGAAACTTCACAGTCTACTATTTTAAGGTGTTATGAACAACTTTCAGTTAGAAAACTTTTCGTGATTTTGCTTGTAAATGGGTCAAAACAGTCACACAAGTATAAGTTCTTGAAGTCTCTGTTTTAACAGATTTAGTCCAGTGAGTTTGGATTCATTTTTGACATAGTAAACCTTTGAGTTAAATTATGAAATTCTCTAGTATGCTATTTTAAGATGTTATGAACAACTTTCATTTAGAAAAGTTTTTATGATTCGGACCTTAGATAGGTCAAAACAGCAGCACAAGTTAGGGGGTACAAATCCGCGCCCTAATCTTGTGAAGGCTGTTTGGGGTATCATTTGGTCGAGTTAGAAGTTGTATAAGTAGTGAATAAAATTATAACACAACGAAGTTAGTCATAGAACTTGAGTTTGTTCAGTTTGAAATTGTCATTAATATTTTATGACTTGTTGAAATCATGACAATATTCTGCCAGAATTTTGGAATGCAAGATTATTACTTAATAAAAGCTTCACTAAGCTTTAAATCACCAAACGTCCATTTGATGGGACTAAGAATGTGAAATCATTCCTTGGCCTCAGCTAGGGTTTTTAGATTATTCCAAACTTGGATTCATATGTGTATATATATGTATACATGCATGCATGTATACATAATATCCTTACACACACATACTTGTATATGTATATATGTATATATGCATGCTTACACTCATCCAAGAGTAAATCTAAAATAAAATGGATGGTATACCTTAGTAGATGATGGAAGAACAATAATACTTGAGAAAAAAACTAGTTTGCTTTCCCTTTCTTGTGTTGTTCTTGATGAAAAATGAAAATAATATGGAGGATGATCACAATGAAGAAAGACTATAGAAGTGATGATGTTGTAAGTTGGTGGTGTGAATTTTTATAGTGATATCTCACTCTTATTTATAGTGCTCAAGGAGAGGAAGATCCATGCATGATTTTGATGGTTAAGTGATATGGAGGTTGAGTGTTGTCATAGTTGAATGAAGATGGAAAATGGTGGAGTGTAAGTGTGGGTAAATGAAAGATGGATTTGATGGTTGAGTATGAAGATAGTTTATTTATTTATTTATTTTTATTATTTAGATGGTTGTCTTGTTCCTTGTTGGTTATTTATAGATTAAAACTAGTATAATCTGAGTATTACAGTGTTTAAATCTTGTACCGGGTAATTATTTTATAAACGATTTTTATTCGTAAATTATTAAAACTTACTAAAATAATTAAATTTTAGTTAAAAATATTGGATGATGTTTGGTTCATTGCGTTGGTTTTAACCTGGTAAAACACATGTATAGTATGTTGTCTGTAAATTTACCGGGTAAAGTTTTAATTCACGGCTTTTCCTTGTTAATTTAAATTCATCACTTATGATTTATTATTTTATACTAAACTAAGCGTATTGAATAATTTTACTAACTGAGTTGTCAGATAGTTTATCGAAATATAAAATTATCAAATGCAAAAATTATGCATGTTAAAAGAGATATACTTTGCTAGACTTCAAATAAAAATTAATTTATTAAGTTTTCTAACAGATGCAACATTTTCAACTTTAAATACATTAACGGTGTTAAATAAGTGAAACTTGAAAATTGACGGATGTCACATAGGTAAGGGGCGATGGCAAAAGAGGTGTAAGAGGAGTCTTCTGAGTGCGTAAAGTTGAGTTGGAAGTGGTAAAGAGGATCCAGATTCGTACCAACCCGTTAAGTCTAACCCTAAGGCTTGACAAATCTAAGTAATGCTCGAAAATGTCACATGTTAATGTATGATTTAAATGTGCATGTTATTGAGCTCATTCGCCGGTTTTCACTTCTCTACTTTTGTATACCTATTAATTTGGTGAAGTGAGATTATTATGTTACATAGATGAGTTCTAAATGTCCTTTTTTTTTTTAAATATTTTAGTGTTTGTGTTAATATGCGTGTTTAGATAAATTATTTATGAAATAATGAACCATATTGATGTTAAAACCTAGGCTTACAATTAAAGAATTAGATCTATATGTTTTATATCAATGGTATGTTCATTAGTTGATTAAAGACTAATGAATATGTGACAATGTTAGAAAAATTTGTAATGATTGATGAATCAAAGAAAGTTTTATTTATGATGTTAGGAAGACGTACTTAAACCTAGTGTCACACTAAGGAGATGAACCTAAACATAGTGTAGGCAAAATGAAAAAAAAGTCCAATTTATGATGTAAAGAGATGTACCAAAACGGTTTAACCTAATATCACACTGGGAGACGTACCTAAACTTGATGTAGGGGCCGGGATACGTACTTAAACGTAGCACCACATCAGGAAGACGTACCTAAACTTGATGTAGGCAAAAGATTAGGAAGTCTCGTGACAACACTATGACTTTATGTTTGGTCTGTTAGAAGCAATAGAAAGCCATGTATATATTACTTATATGAAACTTATTTGATGAATAATACGATTGTGTTGTTAATGATTTTCCCTTATAGCTAATTGTCTTAATATGTGACAAAGGTATGTTATGGTCAAATGATTTTCCTGTATGATGTTTAATCACATCTCATGATGTTTCGAAACTAGTATACTCGAAAATTGAATTGCCAAAGTTTGAATTGAATAATTTTGTGAAATACCTGTGATTGACTTTCTTTAATTTTAAAACTTTAATTATTTTTTTTAACACATTTGTAAATTTTCTGTCTTTAAATTTGATTTAGAAACAATTATATACACACACGCACACCGTTAATTGATTCAATCCATGCTGGTAAGGCTTGATTTAATTTTTCGATTATGTGCACCGATCGACTCTCTCGATCTTCTTCTTAGTTATGAACGACTCACTCGGTAATCGAGTCACTTAATTTTACCTTACGTCTTAGGATTGTTCGGTTTTGAACACCAATTCACGTAATAACTAGCAAATCGACAATATACACACATGAACTTATAATTGACATGATACAAATGAGATCACACAGGGTTATATATAGCCTTTGTTTATGACAGTTATATAACGATTAATTAATTGTTTTGTCTACCTTAACCGTTTAGACTTTTGCTATATAATGAATACATACTACATATAAACGTAGGTTAAATACTATATGATATCAAATTAATTACAAACAAAAAATGATTCTTGAGGAACCCATATAGTTGTAATGTATATCACTTGTTCACCAAGCTTAGAGTAAGAAATATTAACTTTTATAACTTTTGACTCATTTTCCCTGATATATGTGATTATTGTAGTTCCATTTAATCTTTAATCTATGATTTAATACTTTTCTTTTGTATTCTTGACAGATATTGAGATGTGTATCAAAATTCTAATAATAAAAAATCATATTATTTTAGGCTTAATGGCCAAAATGACATGAACTTTATTGATGTATCAAGCTAATTTGTGTTCTAGACACTCTATTACATTTGATCTTCATTTCAATATGTTAGACACTAAATTTTAAATATTAAATACCACTGTTTAACTGACGTCATCCAACTCAGGTTGATCTTTTCGCAACATGTATTATGTTATGTTGCTACTTGCTATTGTGAAACCATCGTAAACTATTAAAGTTCACAATAGTTTGCTATGAAAAAATAGTAACACTCATTAATTATATATATATTGGATCATTAAGAAAGACTTTCACCTTTCGATACAAAACAAGTTCAAAGAAAAAATGATCCTTTCTATAGAGTGCTAATGCTTTCGAGGAACTAGTATGTTTCAATACACATTGAATCCTCATGCTTATCAACTCCTCTTCTGATAAGAAGCTTCTTCTATTAGACCCACAGCAGCGGTTCCCCCGCTGCTCCCGCGGTCTTGCCCACTTCGGCGGCCAACAGCGGGAACACCGCCCCCCCTTCAGCGGCCCCCGCCCAAAGCAGCTCCACGGCTCCCGCTCCCCGCTTTGTTCTCGCTTTCTGATTCGTCTACGGCAAGTGACGAGTGTGAGGAAGGGTTTAAGTGGGGAAGGTTTTCAGTGGGGTGATGACGTGTCAGGAAATTTCGGTTGGGAAGGATTTTCAGTGGGGTGACCGCTGTGGATAGCCTTAGAATATGAATTCTGATTATCTGATAGTGTCAGCTGGGAAAAGTAGCGGTTCAACCTAGTTATTGTCATGTCGAAAGATCATCTTAGGCTATGTGTTATGCATCACCCCCATCACTCCACGTAAGCGTCACGTAGGAGCCACATAATCAACCAACACCATCACCCTTATATCACTCCACATCATCTTTACCTATGTCATCCATCACTCCCCCATCACTTCTCAATCACTCCACTTCATCACCACATTTTCCCTCTTTCTTTTTCTTTCACAGGGTGAGCAACATCACGCCTTGGCCCATCACGCCCATGTGTAATGGGGGGAGGGCGTGACCGGGTCCCCTCACGCCTCACTCACGGTTCACAACACATAGCGTTATTGATAAATTTAACATTATTCATGTGTGCCCGTTAAATAGTGTACCGCCTAGTTAGACTAGGTAACGTGCTATGCAACGATATGATTGCTTGTCTAGGCTAACATGTTACACAGTGATTTTTTGTCCAATTGATATTGTTTATACTATAGAATAATCAGATTGGATTGTATCTAGTGGTAGTGCAACTAGTTTGCGATGTATAGTTAACTACCGCTCTTAATTAGTGAATAAACTCTCAATGTATTCTTACTAGCAACGATACTTGTGTAATTTGTATTTGAGTGAAATATAAAATATTACTTAAAGTATATTTGATTGTATTCATCCTATTGTGTCAAACAAGCATATGACAGTTGTTAGTTATTGACAAAAGTTCTTTTTTTTTTAAACAGCTAATGAGGGCTCAGCGGCATGCCACTTCATGACCCAAATGGATTCTCGGACCCAACAACCCACGCGCTGCGACCACAATCCGCTACCAACTCCCCGGTATCTAAAACCTAGGTGTTAGCAAGCGGTGAATCGAGCAAATCCACCTGCTCCTCAGGAGGAAACCCACTATGTGGTAAAACCCCATACTGACCGTTTTGGCCAGGATTTGAACCCATGACCTCAAAAGGCCTAAGCTTTATGAGAATCATGGAATGTCAGTTGAGCTACAAGCTCATTGGCTATTGACAAACGTTCTTATCTTGGTTTTTTGGTATTCAACCATGATCCTGACATAGGAACAAATTCAACTACATTAAATCACCACGTTAGTAAAATATGATAGTATAAAAATATGTAAAATATAATTAATGCATATACATAGAAGTGTATCAATGAGGTATTACATAGTTGTAACAACGTATTACATATATGTGCTAACTTGTTAAGTATATGTGAAGTATATTTAAGGGAAAAAAGTATTTACATAAATGTAACGCTACAAAAGGCTATTTATTTTGTAATACATATAATATGAGGGAGGCATGTGCGGATGTATTTATACGGACCGATGTCTTGGGATAATATATATTTTTCAACATTTATGGACATTTATGAACCATTTTTTAAGTGACATCATTGGTTTTCAAGTGACATGCATCATTGGTTTTTGAATTAGTGATAACACTTGTTTTTAGACTAGTGATAACACTGGTTTTAATGGTTAGTGTTGAATTTTTTTTAATGAAATATGTGAAGACGAAATTACGTAAAAGTGTAGGAGATTGATACCTGAATAATTTTTGCAGTTATTATGTTGAAAATTAGGGCTGACAAAATTGGTACATGTTAAGACACGATTAGACCTTTTTAGCAAAAAAATTACTATTTGATTTTTTACTTTTTTAAAAATAATAAAAATCAAGAGGCTAAACTTGATTATTTTTCTTTTTTGTTACATAAAATATAGAACTGTCATGCTTAAAGCACCAAACCAAGTGTTAAACAAGTCGTTTTCATGTTTATATTTGCATTAATCGCGTCGTCACAAACCTGTTAAAACCCGTTTAGACCCGTTTTGCCAGCCTTATTGAAAATAACTATCTAACAAGTTTCAGTCAATGATGTTATGCACGTTTTCAAAAGATGAAAATCGTATGAAACAGCTCTAACCACTTTTTTTTTTTTTAATTTGTAAAGATTATCCATTTATATTATGTGTGTTTTTTTAATTTCTATTTATGATTTCTATTTGATTTTTTTTAATTATGTGATGAGCATTACCTAACCCGAATGAAAAACCGACCCGAAAAATTTAAATCCGGTACTATAAAACTAAAACATGCAAATATAGTAACATTATTAAAAAAGAATCCGGGCTAGATATGTCACTAGAGAGGTATCACATGAAAACCATGAAGCTTCACATTATTTTTTTTTTAAAAATATACTACAAGAATTATAATGATTATTTTAACAAAACATTAGTATGTATGTTGAAAGAATGGTTTCAAGTACTAATTGATAACATCTCCTTCTTTATCTTTAAAATTTAGGGATTTGGTTTATTTTCTATCTTCATCTGAATTCTTGTCTCTATCTTTTTTATAACATTTAGATTTTCTAAATAAAGATTATTTGCTTTTTGTGTGTATATAAGTGAAAAATAAAATAAAGTTAGTGTTTGTAAATTAAATAGAGATAAAAACAGATCGAGAATGAAGTGCGAACTTTGAATGTGAGGCTTGCGCTCGATAAATAAATGGGACATAATTTTGGGCTCAAGCTCAGACTCGTTCAATCTCTCTAGTGATCTCATCATCTCAACTCCGGTAGCTTACGAACTGTCTTGATTTCTATTAGAGATATTTTTCTTTTTGATTTACTTACCGTAGAAGCTAATTATATAAATTAAGGTGACAAGGTCGATCAAGGTACATGGATCAAATTTTGTCAGTAGTTAAGATTTAGCCAATAACAAGATCGTAAATAATATATATGTGACATCCCGTAAAATCCAGGTCAGCATCTTATTTGATTAAATGTTTATTTAATTTATGATTGCATACGTGGCACTAGAATTAGTTTAATTTAGTCTGATACGTGGCACGACAGTACAAACACAGACACACAACAGGATAATTCGAGGAATTATCGAAAAACCGCACACACGTGTCAAAAATCACGAACATTGGTGAACGTCACAACAATTAGTCACAAAAACATTTCACGGGTCAATTATGGATAATAATTGACAATTAGAGTCCAAACGATGCTCAAATGATGCATTACAGTCGAGAAACGGGCGAAAACGGACTCAAACTAAGAAATTGGGCCTATTGGGCTCATTTGGAGGCCCAGGCGTTAAGCCAGACCCCACCACAGCCACCTGGCGATGCGCGCGAGAAGGAAAAGGGGGCGCCGAATGAGGATCATCCGCGCGCTACGCCTGAAGCCGGTACGCCACGTCAGGCGATGCGCTTGACAACATAAAATCGCAAAAATCTTCTTGGTTGCCACAAACATCATTCCTAGCCTACCACCATCATTAAAACCAAACCCAGATGCCCCCATTCGGTCATATCACTCCAAACCACCTGCAATCACCCCTAAAATGCCATAACCACCATTCTTGAAGCTCAAATTGAAGATTGAAGTTTTGGAAGCTTGGGAGAGGACTTGGAACTCAAATCACTACCAACACCATCTTGTGGCTACGAAATCTCACGATCCAGGATCCTTAGAAGGTATTTGGTGCATCATCTCAGGGATTTTGAAGCATTAGAAGGTAGTTCTATCACTATAGTAGCTTAAAACCACCTTTAAACACACATGCAAGCACTAAATCATACATGCAAGCTCTAAATCCTTGCATGCACGAATTTTCATAAGTTTGAATCTGGGTTTGTTGATATTTACATGATTATTGATGATCTATGTTGATTTAAAAAGGTATCTTGGTGTTTCATGACGATCTATGAATATGGGTGTGTGAATAAGACATGATTTGGACATGAATGGGTGATATACCCACATGCATGCATGATCTAAGGTTGTTAGATGAGATTTAGATGAATATTTGTGTTATTGGTAATGTGCTACATGATTTGGCATTGTCAAAATGGTTAAAATATGAGCATTTGCAACACTTGCTATTTTTAGTATCTTTTTAGTTACAAAATGATAATATGAATGGAATCATGAACATGCATGTATAGAGATTGTTATTTGAATGATAATATGATGATATAAGGTTAAGAGTTTTGGTTTGGAATTGATTTATGGTCATTTTAGACCAAGTTACTATTTATAGTAACTTTTATAAACCGATTATTGTTAAATGATGATTTTGACTAAATGAATATGTTTAGATGATGATTCATGATATTGTATGGTGCTATTTGGTATAAAAATAGATTAGGAATGCTTAGAATAATCATTTGTATGATAGTTGTCATAGTTACTATTTTTAGTAACTTTATTTTATGAAATATCAATTTATGAATGCTATGGATGTTATATGCCTGCTAAATGACTTAATATGACTTGATATGATTATTGCATGCTAAGTTAGATGGTTTCCGATGATGAGCATGCTAGATTTAGAAACTTTCCTTTTAAGGAAACTTTAATGTGCGAAAACGACTTGTATGCTTATTTGATCGCCTATGATAATGTGCTATGTGTTAACATGATCACGTAGGACTAATGAACATTCTAGAACCTTAAAAACGATATGTGTTATAGAACTTGCCATAAATGGAAACTTACAATATAAGGTAAGTTGTCCATGAACACGATTTGCGAGTTTTGCACACGAAGAGCACAAACACGAATGTTACACAACCACAACCGACACACGGTTCACCAACGAGTCGTTGACTTGACATGGTCAAACACGGTCAAACATGGTCAAACACGAGCAAACACGGTCAATGTGGACCGACACGGACAAACATAACAATCGAGGGTTGTTGAGCACAAACACGAGCACGTACACAAACACGGTCACTTACACGAACTCACGTATGGTATACGATATAGGTAGCTGGTGACCAACCACTCTACGACGCGGGAGCTTACGCTTATACTCTTTCATTTTCACTAAGGTGAGTTTACGAGCCTCTTTACTCTTTTACAACTTTTCAAATAGGGGGATAATACTTGTTGAATCGAGTCAAACATTATTACTGTACAAACATTTTATGTGTATGCTGGTTTATTAGACAAACATTAAGTGTTGTAATCGTAACAAGCCCTCACGAAGTCTTACCGTTAATGTACAAACAACAAGGTGAGTTTGAATAGATCTGTTTGGGTGTGACGAACCCCACGTGGCACAATACTGACTGAAGGTCAGGACACGTGAAATCTCGACCTATCTTGCTATGTTATAACAAGATATAGCGGAGGCAAGGACTAAAAAGTCTAGTTCGGTAGTGACACACTGACACTTGGAGCCTAGGGATCGGGACTAACATTTTAATAAACGACATGACACATGTTTTCTTACTATCTATGTATATCAAAACATGTGAACTCACCAACCTTGTGTTGACACTTTCTTTTAAACATGTATTCTCAGGTAACTGACAGGCATACGGACTCAAGGATCACACCTAAGGGCACGAGCATAGGAACTGCATACATTTATGTCGTGCCGTTTTGATCAAACAATTATAATTTATGTTATGTACTTTTTGAAACAATGTTGTGTATGACAAATTATTTTCCGCTGCTTTATTATATAAACTGTTTGGTTTAGTTTATGTTAAACAATGTATTTAGAAACGTATATAGAGTGTTTTATATGATCATGAGCTGCGATTCTGGCCACGTCACACCCAAGTGGACTGACACCACACGTGGGATTTTGGGGGTGTGACAATATATATATATATATATATATATATATATATATATATATATATAGGATTTGGTTCAAATAAGAACCCTGCTTAATTGCGGTAACCCAAATAACCCTGCAAAAAATGCCCGAATTTTTGGTTTTTTTTATGGTCTTTATTATACATATTTAGGGGGGTTTCTTTTTTGTGTTTTGGCTAATTCGTAAGGCAAATCGATTTTTCATCGACGTAAAAGTTTTGCACTTTTCGCAACATTTAGAAAATTGCAAAACTTTTACACCGATGCAAATTCGATTTGCCTTGCGAATTAGCCAAAACACAAAAAAGAAACCCCTCTAAATATGTGTTGGATCGGTTTGTTTAATTCAAACAACACACAAACAGTATCTTCTCACAATTAATCTAATAGATGCGGAATATCTATTAGAAGGATCTTACAAACACTTAAGGATGAACAAATAATCTTTGAATAAGCAGTAAGAACACAAGAGTTAATTCAAGCTCAAAGATATATTTCTCTCAAAGTATAACAAGTGTACAACAAACAAGCACACCCCTAGTAGGTTTACAATGAGAGGTTATATAGCCAAGGCTACAACTGTATACACGTAGGTATACAAGTTGGGTATACTAGAAAATACATAAAGTAAAGCTTATTCTAGTATGAGGAGTGTCTTAACAGGCTAAGACACTCAATTACAATTATTACAAATATAGACATTGACTTAATCAAAGACTAGCTGGATACACAAAGCATTTAATGTTGATGATCTTCAAAGCTTCAGATAATCTTTTGCATTTAATGCTAAGGAAGGGAAGTAAGGTGCTGTCTGACTTTAGGTATGTTCTTTTTGTATTTAGTCAGACCAGCATGTCTTGTGTCAGTCCCTTTTGTACTATGAAAGTAAGGTGTTGTTGTTGAAGTAGGCTGTGGATCAGCATCCTCAGTCATTGAGGGTTCTGTTCTCCTCTCATCATCCTGTGTTTGTTTCTCAGGATCAGGGTTTAATGATGGTTGTTTCCTTGCAGTCTTTTTGCCCTTATTGATCTTGATCACTGAAGAGATTGGCATGTTGTCCATAGAAGGACTTGATGGAGGAGATGTTTGTTCTTCTTTAGGGTTTAGGGGGAACCTGTTGGGGAACATTGCCTTTGTTACTTCCCCACACATTACTTCTTCTCCCTCTCCGATCCTTGCACCAGAGAGGGGAAACTCTATTCTTCCTCCTCCCCCTAAACCTAAGCCTCTCATTAGGCTTGCCTTTTGAGCCCTTATCTGCTCAATTGAAAGTAACTCACCTCTGGAAACTTTAGCCTTGATGTCTCTGATATGCATATCCATGGTTGAGTTCTTCATTGGGCCTAGTTGCCGAGCATGGAAGCCATATTCTAGTAGGAAGGCTTTCAGACTGTCTCTGTAGGCCTTATCCTTTTGTGCCTTAGTTAGCTTCTTTTGGGCTTTGGTTGCAGCAGCTGCCTGTCCTTGCTGCTGCACCTTGTCCAGCTCGGCAGCCATTTTAGGTACCGACCAGCTATGTACTTCATCAATATCATACCCCTTTTCCTGAAGAAGGGCAGACAATCTGATGAGTTCATCATCCATTGAAGTGTCTGGTCGGCCCTTCATTTTCTTTGGGTTCATCCCTACTTGTTCAGCTTCCTCCTCTAGGGTTAATTTCCTTTTTCCTTTATCATCAGCAGTTAATTTTACCCCAGAGGCAATGTCTCATGTTGCCTCACTAACTGGTTCATTGGCACTTAGCTCCTCTGAGGAGGAAACATCAAGAATGACTGGGCCTTTGGAAGCAGCTGCAGCTTCGGAGTTAACCTTAGCATTCACTGCCCCCTCCGGGTGACCAACCATCTTGGTTGATTCCTTATTAGTTTCCCCAGAGAGCTCAGGAGAGGAGGAGAGGTCTTCAGTAGCCTTCGTCCCAGTAGGAGGGGACACAGGTTCCATGGAGATTGAAGGTTGTTCTTGAATAGTGTCTTCCATGGCAACCTGGGCTGCAGTCTCAGAAGGAGACTTAGTCCTAGAAGGGGACTGTTGAGTCTCAGAAGGAGACTTAGTCCCAGAAGGGGACAAGTGAGTCTCAACAGGGGACTGAGGCTCCAAAGAGACCTTTGTTGTATTGGACTCTTGTTCTGTCTCTTTGGCAGCCTCTGTTGCCTCAGAAGAAGAGGAAGAAGAAGTGGAGGAAACATGAAAGTAAGTACCCAAGAAGTCATCCCATTCAGTAGTCAAAGTGACTATGGATGGATTGACATCCTGAGCTGCTTCATCTTCTCTTGCTTGTGATCCTGACCCTGCAGAAGTTGTATTCTCCCCCTTTTTGGTAGCATCAGGGGAGATGAAGGTAGTTGTGGCAGGATCAGGATGAAAGGATTGAAAAAGAACTGGGGGACGCGTCCTGAGGTCCAGAATGGTAGCATCTTTAGTCTGGACCTCAAGCCGCAGGGTAGCCACCTCAGCTTCCAGATGAGCTACCCTGGCTTGGAGGGATGTGATGGTAGCCGTCAATTCCTGTGTGTTGGTGCCCTCATCTACCTGAGTAGAATCATGGGGCAATGGAGTCCTGAGCCTAGCTCCTGCACCTCCACCACCAGATGTGGTTTCTTGGCACCCTGGATTCCCTTCATTGAGAAGGGCTTCAAAGAAGTCCTCCCCAATGTTGGTTGCCGCAGATGAGGTCCTATTGCCTGTACCACTGTCCTGAAGAACTTGAGAAGGTTCATCAGTAGTGGCAGCCTCATCTGCATTGATACCTTCTTCACTCCAAGGATCAACCTCTGATGTGGTAGGCTCTAGGTCAGGGAACCTGGCTTGTAACTGTGTCACCACTCTCATAAGTGTTTGGGAAGTGGGAGAGAGTGGTTCCTCCACAGCTACAGCAGAGGTCCCTTGAGCCTGGGAAGTAGTATGGGTAGGGGGCATTTCTGGATGGTAAGAACCTGGAGACCTGGGAGACAGTCTCTGAGCTAGTGGAGTTGCTTCATTAGAAGCAGACTCAATGATTGGAGAATCCCTTTGGGTATGGTGACATACTCTGAGGGCTATCAGGCTGGTTAGGGGCAGCCACAGATTCCAGAGGAAGAACCTGTGGAGTAACTACAGGTGTGGCCTTCACCTTAGGTGGAACTGTGCCCATATCAGTTCTTTTCACCTTTTTCTTGCTGGGTTCAGAGAAAGGGGCCTGAACAGCTGTAGAGAGCTGTACAGGGGTTCGTTTGCGTTTGTATGTGATTTTTATAGGATGACCAACAAAAGTGGAAGGTGTGGGTTCAGCATCTGTGGGGTTAAAAGAGCTGTCACCTTCAGGAGTATGTGACTCCATAGATGGAAGAAGGGGAGTGAATTTCCCAGAGAACTGGGCACCCTTCTTCTTTAGCTGCACAAAAACCTTGGAAGAGACCAAGGGTATTTTATATGTATTCCCAGTTAGAGAGAGGGAAGTGTCCAACTCCTCATAGAAGATCTGTTGCAAAAACCTGGGGTACATACAAAATTTCTTTGGTGACGAAATATTGTCAACCAAATTATTAAAAATAAAAGCAGAAAAGTTAAACGGTTAGTTGGAGACCAAACCGTGAATAGCCGAAGCTAAGTCAGATGGAACTTGATCTTAACCTCCTGTCTTATTGGAAAGACAATGTAGGAACAAATGTATGAGGTACTTGTAATTATAGGACACTCTACTCTTCAAATAGGTTGTTGTAGGGAGAGGACCTTCATACCCCATCGACTTAAAAGTCGATGCTACCTCATCCTTTGTGAATGAGACCTTTCCACCAGCATCATTGAGTTTGAGATGCCGACAGATGGTCTCCACATTGATAGAAATAGGATGAGCATCAATGGTGGCAGTAAGAGTCCGACCATTGTAAGAAGAAGAAACAGAACAGGATGCCCAAAATTGTTGGTGATGAGATTCATACACCAAGGGCTGAACAGTGAGTGCAAAGGAATACCTGCTCTTCTGAAGAAACAAGATGATCGGTGCAAAGTCAGCATCATTGTCTGATGACAATTCCGCTGGAAGGCTGTGAGCAGGTTTGAATGCAAGGAGAGCCATTTCGATCGGTGGTTTTTAGGTTACGATTTGAGAGAAAGGTAAAAATCAATTTTGAAGTTAAACGGTGAGAGAAGATGAATGAGCGGGACACCTTTTATACCTTCGGATTTCAGCATTTAATATATAGACACATTAAATTTGAGATCCGGTTCTCAGAAAAAGGTCTTCCGATGACAGCTGGTTTCACAATAAATGTATGAATATTCGCTAAGGGCTGAGTTGCTTCCGAAGATGTGGCTCTCGGAAGGAGTTTAAGAGACCAAAAAGTTTTCAGAAGAGATTTTCTTCTGAAGTATAAAATTTATACTGTCGGAAGCACTGCTTCTGAAGTATCAGAAGCAATGGTTAGGAAGTATAAAGTTAATACATCGGAAGCAATTTGTGCATCGGAAGCAAATTGTGCTTAGGAAGCAATTTTTATGCTTCGGAAGATACTTTCTTCTGAAGAGTACCTTCAGAAGATTAAGCTTCCAAAATTAATGTATCGGAAGAGTATTACTTCAGAAGGTAATTTAACTTCTGAAGTGTGAGAACTTCCGACTGAGGAAGAAATAATGCTTCCGAAGACTTAACCTATCTTCTGCTGAGTAGTTACTCATCAGAAGATAAGTTAAGTTTATCTTCCGAAGAATTATTTATTCCTTATCATTTCATTTACTCAAAGTTAATCATTCCAATGGATGTTATTAAGTACCTGAATCTTCCTTCATCAAATGCTTTGGTGAAGAGATCAGCCAGATTGTTTTCTGTATCAACTTTGACTAGATGAATTAACCTTTTCTCAGCACAATCTCTGATGAAGTGATATCTTATGTCAATGTGCTTTGTCTTGGAATGTTTGACAGGATTGTTGGTGATGGAGATTGCACTTGAGTTGTCTATCTGAATAGGTGTGTTGAACAGATCTATTCCATAATCTTTCATCTGATTTTGAATCCAGATAACTTGTGCATAGCAGCTAGAAGCAGCTATGTATTCTGCCTCTGTAGTAGAGGTAGATACACATGACTGTTTCTTGCATTGCCAAGACACAATCCTGGGTCCAAGGAATTGACATCCTCCTGATGTTGATTTCTTGCTGATGTTGCAACCTCTATAATCACTATCAGTGTAAGCCATGAACTGAAAATCTTCATTTCTAGGATACCATAATCCTAGGCTTGGTGCTCCTTTGAGATATCTAAAAATTCTTTTCACAGCCAGCATATGTGAGACTTTGGGATTGGCCTGAAATCTTGCACACACACAAGTTGCAAACATGATATCTGGCATGCTTTCTGTGAGATACATCAAAGAGCCTATCATTGCCCTATACTGGTGTTGATCGACATCCTCCCCCTCAAGATCAGGGCTAAGAGATGTTGTCTTGGACATAGGAGTTCCCAGTGCTTTGCAATCAGACAGCTTGAATCTTTCAAGAATGCCCTTGACATATTTTGATTGATTAATAAAAATCCCTGTATGAGTTTGTTTCACCTGTAATCCAAGAAAGAAGGTGAGTTCTCCCATTGAACTCATTTCAAACTTGGATTTCATCAGTGATTCAAAGTCCTTGCAGAGAGATTCATTAGTTGAACCAAAGATAATATCATCAACATAGATTTGTACTAGCATGATATGTTGATTGGACTTCTTGAAAAAGAGAGTTTTATCAATTGTTCCTCTCTTGAAATTGTTAGACAATAGAAAGGAAGACAAAGTTTCGTACCATTTTCTGGGAGCTTGATGCAGCCCATAGAGAGCTTTATCAAGCTTACAGACATGATCAGGAAACTTTGGATCTTCAAATCCTGGAGGATGACACACATAAACTTCCTCATCAATCTTTCCATAGAGAAAGGCACTTTTTACATCCATTTGAAACACTTTGAAGTTCTTGGCAGCAGCAAATGCTAAGAAGATTCTGATGGCTTCAATTCTTGCAACTGGAGCAAAAACTTCATCATAGTCTATGCCTTCCTCCTGAGTATATCCCTAGACAACCAGTCTTGCTTTGTTTTTGATGACAACACCTTTGTCATCTTTCTTGTTTCTGAACACCCATTTGGTTCCAATTGCATACTTACCTTCAGGTAAAGGACATATCTTCCATACTCCTTGTCTTTCAAATTGAAGAAGCTCCTCCTGCATGGCTTCTACCCAACTGTTGTCTTTCAATGCCTCAGCAACCTTCTTTGGTTCTATTTGGGATATAAAGCATGAGAACAAACAAATGCTTGCTTCGTGCATAGAGTTTGTGACAGTTGCATACGAGAATTTACGTCATCAATGATGTGAGCACATTTGATCGTTATAGAAATCCATGTTGATTTAATAATTGTAATTATTACAGGTTGATAGTAGGTGAGAAATGATGAACGTGGGTGAAAACCGTGTTCAAAACGGAGCCCTGGATTGTCCGGAATCGAAAAACGAAGAAAAATCACTAAGTGTTGGTCGATTGGACTCATCGCGGTACGCGGAGGTGGGCTTGAGGGTTCTCCGCGGTACGCGATGCTTGGAAAATATCTAAGATTTCTCCGGATTTCTTCGCGGTACGCGAAGCCTTTTTGGGCTTCTGGTCGCGGTACGCGACGGATGTGGCGGTGGAATAAGTTGCTTATCTTTATCAGATTGCATGAAGAAATAATATATTTTCTTCTTCTTGCTTCTGCTTCGTTTCCAGGCGAAAACACACACATAAACCACCATCCAAACTCAATTTTCAAGCTTTCTGAACGCAAGGATCGCACCAGGGATCATCATAACAAGTTCTGATCGTGGTTTTAAAGTCAGAAATCCGGTTGATTAGGTAATGATCCGTTTAAACCTTCTAGTTTGATTTTGATTGATTAGATCTTGATTTTGAACGTAATGAGATAGTTAGGATTGTTGATTATTGCCTAGATGATGGCTAGGATTGATTATAAACAAAGAACACGAAGTTCTAACGGTTAAATCCTTGTTTTGATCCGTTGTAATGTCCGGTTTGCATGAAACCATAACTATGATTATAATGGTTTAACCCATTTGATTATAACAATGTAGGTGATTAGTTGGATTAATCCTTGAAATGCAAGGTTAAATCCATGTGTTTCAAACTAATCACAATCATTAACATACTTATTGGAACGATTATCTGATGTTTATGATAACAGTCAGATTAGTATGTTTAACATGGTTATTACATCTATTATGATACTACATTGTGATATCTCATGATATTTGGGTAATCAATAACAAGGATTGATCCTTCCTAAGTCATTAAATTATCTAGAAACTGTTTTAGCATTATAATCAACAACATTAACTATCTGGTTAATCAGAGATTATTCTGATTAATCAAGAGTGTCATCAACTTTGTGTTAGGAATCTAATGCAATGTAGGTTCCTACATTATCATACATTGTATGATATAACCTTAAATTAATTAAATAAATAATTAATATCGAGTTGATGATTTACTAAACAATGTCTTTGACATTGAACGTTCAGAAGGATCTAATCAGTAAACTAGAACATAAATAATTCATTAAATATAACTAAATGCAGAATTATCTCTTTGTGGTTATCTTCGAGATATTTTGCTACCCTATTATCATCAGGTGAGTTTCGTACAACCCCTTTTTATTTTTAATCTTTTATAAACATCGGGGTAACACTGCAAACTGTTGACTGAATATATGATATGATTCAATGATATCTGTGTGATTTCATTAGACTTTTGTGGGATTTCATGGGATTTTGCCTGTAGACTGACACTATCATAGACTTGAAAGTCCTCATTTTTGAACTGTATCTAGTGAACCCATGTGTGGCCGAGCAGAAAACATTGATAGTACTATTGGTTGACACCCCATTCGCTGGGAGGATTGCATCTCCCCTTGTGTGAATGTTTGTTATCTGTTTCCTAAACTTCTTAATGGTGTGATAGACATTAAGATAATGAGGCACTAAGATATGTACCGACGGGTAATATCTTGAGACAGACTAGACGTCCGAAAGGAACTAGATACAGGTCCCATGGTTATCCAGAACTGAACTTTTGAGAACGTACTTATCATATCATATTGTTTTAAATTGAACTGTCGATCTCACCAGCTTTGTGCTGACGTTTCAAATTAAATCTTTTTGCAGGGAGACAGTGACCACCGGGTGAGAATGCACTTTTGAGTTATTTGCACTTTAATAATAGTATTGTAATTAAATAAATATAGTTATAACGTGATTGTGATTGCGACACCCTGATAATGTAATTACTTTAAGTTAATCTGTGTGCTTATGATATTGGTTCAAGTAAGTCGCCCCTCACCTCGGAGACATCACCACTATGCTTCCGCAACCGATTCAGTGACGTCAGACCAGACACGAGGTGACGAGGGGTGGGGGTGTGACAGAGTTTCTAGTTCTTACTCCTTCTTCAACATTTCCAATAATGTTCTCAACTGGATGAGTGTTGTGAATTCGAGTTCTTGGGACCACATCCAATTGAGAAGACTCATCCATATTGATTGACTCAAGGTTAGGAAGGACTACTTCAAGCTGAATTTCTGGCATATCTTGTGGATTCTGAATTTGGACTGTGGTGGGTTGGTTATATCTGGGAAAAGTAGTTTCTAGAGTGTTTGCCTCTGCTGATGGATTTCCTACTTCTTCTTGATGTTGTAAACCAGAAGTAGATTCAATTGAAGGGCCTGCCTGAGATGTGTTAATTGTCTCAGGCTGTGACACACCATTTTGTGCTGAAGAGGATTCTGCCAAGATTTGTCTTGAAGCTATTGGCAGTTTAACACGAAAGTCATCTTCTCTTGTGCATTTGGAGGTATCTGTGGTAGCTGACTGTGAAACTGGAACATACTCTTTCACCAGATTAAATATAGATGTAAAGCTATCAAGATCAAATAACCAATCAGGGCCTGTTCCAGGTTTATTGAGAGTATGTTCATTGAACTGAACATTTGCAGACTCTTCAATAATTCTGGAAGCTTTGATGTATACTCTATAAACCTTAGCATGTGAAGAGTACCCAACAAAGTAGCCCTCTGCTGATTTCTCAGCAAACTTGCCTAAATGATCTTTAGTATTCAAGATGGTGCATTGACATCCAAATGTTTTGAGAAACCCAATAAATGGTTTTCTCTTGTGCCAAATTTCATAAAGAGTCATACCATGTGTCTTAACTACCAATACTCTATTTTGGACATAACAAACAGTGTTGACTGCTTCTGCCCAAAAAGTTATTGGAAGTTTGGCATCAGACAACATGGTCCTTGCAGCCTCAATTACTGTCCTATTCCTTCTCTCAGCAACACCATTTTGTTGTGGAGTCCTAGGAGCACTAAATTGTCTTGTTATACCTTTAGATTCACAAAATGAATTTAAAACATGATTTTTGAATTCTGTTCCTTGATCTGACCTAATTATTTTTACATGGTGGTCACTTTCATTCTCCACCCTAAGTATAAATGACTTTAGGATCTCAGCAGTTTCATCCTTGGTATTTAAGAAAAATACCCAGGTATACCGAGAGAAATCATCAGTGATCACCAAGCAGTATGATTTTCTACCAAGACTTTTTACACTTGTGGGGCCAAACAAGTCCATATGAAGTAGATGCAGGACTGTTGTTATAGAATTTATCTCTTTGGCATGATGAGATAACTTGTGTTGCTTACCTTTTAGGCATGCAACACATTTATCAACACATATGAATTCCTTTGTTGGTAAACCAGTTACTAAGTTATTTTTGACAAGTTTATTCATATTTTTGAGATTTACATGACAAAGTCTTCTATGCCAAAGAGATGATTCATCAAGTGAAGCTTTTGAGACAAAGCAGCTTATGCTACTGAGTGGTGTAGCTGTGCTTATGTCAAGCATGTACATGTTATTTCTTCTTGGAGCCCTGAGCAGAATTTGATCATTTGGAATAGCAAATCCTGGCTTTAAAACAATGCATTCATGCTCAGTAAACAACATGTTATGCCTTTGATCACACACATGTGATACACTTAGTAAATTGTAGTTAAGTTCTTTAACAAAGTTCACATTTTCAAAACTTACACGCCCATTTGAAATAGATCCTCTGCCTGTGATATACCCTCCTACTGGATCTCCACCGAATGCAACAGACCCTCCAAAGAATGGTTCATAGTTATGTAGTGAGTCTTGTTGCCTGTCATGTGCCTGGAGCAGCCACTATCCACTATCCAAAGATTACTTCTTGCATCCTGCTGCTCCTGCACATAACAAATTCGGTTAGAGTCTTTTGGGAACCCAAGCCATAGTGGTCTTGGGTTTGCCTTCTGCATCATAGTATGTAAAACGTTTTAAATACATGTTAGGTAGAACAGATGATGCACTGGTTGATGAGGTCAAAGGTGGTTCAGATTCTTTTCTTGTCCAGGTCATGTTACCCTTTCTGGTAGACATAAAGGGGTTTGGCTTCTTCATTTTCTTATCGGAAGTACTTTTGTGGCATGCTTCCGATGACCTTCTAGGAGATGGTCTTGTCTTCTGATTATGTAGTGATGATTTGGGTAGCGCTTCCGAATACTTAGAATGCTTTCCTTTTTTTTCTCATCGGAAGCAGGTGCAGCTTCCGATGGTTTCTTCTGACTCTTTGATTTTCTTTTCTCTGAGACACCTTGGTTATCTTCCGATGAAGAGAATGACTGTCTAAAGTGTTTGATTGATGGTTTTGATTGCCTGATGGGTTGACTGCGTCTACTTGGATTATAGAGACAGTCAGTAGCAAAGTGATCAGGATCTCCACACATTAGGCAACTTATGAGCTGTTGCCTTTCTACCTGAGAAACCTTATCTTTGGCACCAGATTTAAGGTTTGATTTTGATTGTCCATTACCCTTCTTTCTATTGTGCACTGGAGGATTGCTCACGTACTTATTTTGTTTTGAATTTTGAGAGTCAGTTGTATTTTCCTCAGAAGAGATGATGCCTTTGTCATGTTCAGTGGATTGTTTTGGTTTTACAAAAACAGTTGTATTGTTTTGTTTTGATTTATGGTTTTGTCTTTTAGAAACTGTTTTGGTTTTGATTTCTGGCACCACCACCTCTTCCTCTGTGGTATCCTCAGCAGAAGTATTGTCAAACACTTCTAATTCACTATCCACCATGTGGATTCCAAGTTCCTCATCAAATACAAGTTTGATTTCAGGTTTGCACTTAACATCTACCTATGGAGTATATACAACTGGTGGTTCCACACTGTTATATCCCAACCCAACAGTTTTCCCTTTAGCTAGATTAGAAATGCTATTCATTTTCCACATTTTTTCGAACTTCTCACCCTGACTGAGAAATTTATCCCTGTATGCTTCAGCCAATACAAGTTCGGTCTTAGCAGTTGTTAATCTTTTTAAAAGATCATTTATTTGACAAATGTAATTAGTCTCTTCATGTTTGAGACTGGAAACTGCTTTTTCCAATGTTTCAATCTTTTCTTTATAGTCCTTTTCAGCTTTGTAAAATTCTGCTTTGACAACTTGTATTGACTCAAGTTCATTACATATTTGTTCATTAACTCTTTCATAAGCATTTAATTTCTCTAAGCATTCAGGTGTACACATATTATCTGTTACCTTGAATGATGAGCTGGCATCATTTGCCATGAAGGCATTGTTTGAGATTGATGCATCTTCTGCTTGAAAGCTCCAGTCTGAAAAGTCATGATGCTCAGCAACATTTGCATTGATGGTTTGATTTGTTGCTTGCTGGTTGTTTTGCCTTTCTCCTGTTGTTGGCTGATTTCTTGGTGCTTTGCATTCTCTTGCAAAGTGCCAAGCTGCTGACAGTTGTAGCATCTGATTTTGGATTTATCCAGTCCAAAACCGGTCTTCATGTTATGTTTCTTAAATTGCCTCCCTGTTCTCTGATAAAATTTCTTTGCTCTGAAAGAAATCATGGCCATCTGATAATTTATGTCCATTTCTTCTAAATCATCAGTAGGAATTCCTTCCAGATCTTCTTGACATAATTGGAAATAATTTGTTTCTTCAGCTAGTAAAGCTCCTGGGCCAGAGGTAACCAAAGGAACAGATTGTGTAAAGGGAATGGTATTTGAACTTGATGGTGTGGATGTTTCAGGATATGTGGTGTTGGGTTGACTTGGTAGTGCAGTTGAATGAAACACAGGCTGATAACCCTGAAAGGATGAATTTTGAGTAGGAACATACAATGCAGCTGATCCTGAAGGAAATGCAGCTGATGGTTTTGATTCCTATGAGTCAATCTCCATTTGATATGCACTTAAGATACCAAATAATTCTCCAAGAGTTAGTGTCTTCAAGTTTTCAGTTCTTCTGATGGTGACTGGGTAGATGTTCCAGGCCTTTGGAAGAGATCTCAGAAATTTTCTGAGCACATCTTGATTATCCAGCGTTACCCCTGCAGTGGTTAGCTCATCTACAAGTTGGACATACCTTAGGTACTGAGAAGACATATTCTCATTGTTTTCATGGCAGAAGTTTTCAAACTTCTGTTTCAGCATATCCTTCTTGTTTTCTTTGACATCATCCGAACCCTCATACATCTGCTGATGAGAATTCCACAACTCTTTGGCTGATTTGCATTTCTTGAATACATGTATAATAGAGTTGGGAATTGACATCTGGATGAGCCACGGTGCCTTTGAATCCACTTCCATCTTCTTATAATCCTCATCTGAATACATGGATGGATCCTTTGGTACAGCAGCTCCACCGGCTCCAGCAGCAGCAGCAATTGTAGGAATGTAGGGACCTTCAAGAACAGACTTCCAGAGTTTGAAGTCTTGATTCCTGATGAACCCTTCCATTCTGACTTTCCACGTATCAAAGTCTTCAGGGGTGAACATCGGTGGCTTGTTGAGTGTCCCGTTTTCTGTATCATGCTTGTTTAATGCAGCCATTTGAACAAACAACAGATTATGAGATTCGTAGTAGTAAGATGTAAGAAGATATAAAACTGGTAACTTAAGGATGATTAGTCACTTAAGCTTAAGAGCCAAGGCTCTGATACCACTTGTTGGATCGGTTTGTTTAATTCAAACAACACACAAACAGTATCTTCTCACAATTAATCTAATAGATGCGGAATATCTATTAGAAGGATCTTACAAACACTTAAGGATGAACAAATAATCTTTGAATAAGCAGTAAGAACACAAGAGTTCATTCAAGCTCAAAGATATATTTCTCTCAAAGTATAACAAGTGTACAACAAACAAGCACACCCCTAGTAGGTTTACAATGAGAGGTTATATAGCCAAGGCTACAACCGTATACACGTAGGTATACAAGTTGGGTATACTAGACAATACATAAAGTAAAGCTTATTGTAGTCTTTACAATATGTATAATAAAGACCATGAAAAAAAACCCAAAGCTTATTGTAGTATGAGGAGTGTCTTAACAGGCTAAGACACTCAATTACAATTATTACAAATATAGACATTGACTTAATCAAAGACTAGCTGGATAAACAAAGCATTTAATGTTGATGATCTTCAAAGCTTCAGATAATCTTTTGCATTTAATGCTGAGGAATGGAAGTAAGGTGTTGTCTGACTTTAGGTATGTTCTTTTTGTATTTAGTCAGACCAGCATGTCTTGTGTCAGTCCCTTTTGTACTATGAAATTAATCAGTTACAGTCTTTGTCAGAGGATAAACCTCGGAAGTCTTTGTCTTTGTCTTTGGTGCAAAAGAGGATTCCTCGGAAGCTTTATGTCTTCGGAAGCTTTTAAGTCTTCTGAAGCTTTAATATCTTTAAGTGTTATTCTTCCGAAGCAGTTGTCTTGTATAACCTTCGGCAGGAACAAGTTATCCTTCGGAAGCAACGCTGCTTCCGACGAATCACTTATTCCTTCCGAAGGCTTTTAGTCATTGAAGCTCCTATACTTAGACAAAATAAGAAGTTTGGTGAGCATCAGCCTTTATTAGTCTTTACAATATGTATAATAAAGACCATGAAAAAAAACCCAAAGATTCGGGCATTTTTTGCAGGGGTATTTGGGTTATCGCAATTAAGGTGGGTTAACAATGGAACCTTCCCCTATATATATATAAGGAAGGGATCATATAATAACCCTTCCTTATAGCGTAAACCCGTTAACCCGGGCATTTTTTGCCCGAATCTTTGTTTTTTTTCATGGTTTTTATTATACATAAATAGGGAGGGTTTCTTTTTTGTGTTTTTGCTAATTCATCACCGTTTAGAATTTAAATCAAGTTTAAGTTACACTATCTGATGTAAGTAAGTGTAAGCAACCTACACTTACTTACACTTTGTTTTAATTTCTAAATGGTGCTGAATTAGCAAAAACACAAAAAAGAAACCCCCTATTTATGTATAATAAAAGCCATGAAAAAAAATTTCAAAGATTCAGGCAAAAAATGCCCGGGTTAACGGGTTAACGCTATAATGGAGGGTTAACAATGGAACCATCCCCTATATAGATATAGATATAGATATAGGGGAAGGTTAAAAATATAACCCACTAAATGTGTACTAACCCAAATAACTTTGGCAAGATGAAGCCAAATCTTGAATTTTTTTTAACATCATTATAACACATTTAAAACAGTATGTTCTTTTATGAGTTTGTGTAAATTCACCACCGTTTAAGAGATTACATCGTTGTAAGTTTTGGGCAAAAAACACTTATAGTACTGTGTTACAATGTGTTACAATGTGTTATACAGGGTATGGTTCCTTTGTTAACCCATTTTATTGCATTAAGCGAATAACTAAATCTTATTACTTTGGGGTAGGGGTGTTCATCGGGTCGGATAACGAGTTATTCGGGTTTGAAAATTTTTTAGGTCTATCCGAAACCCGACCCGAAATTCGAAATATATTATCCGACCCGAAAAACCCGAATTCATCCATCCGAATAACCCGAACAACCCTGTTTTTTTCGGGTTATTCGGATATCCGACCCGAAAAAACTAGTTTTTGCATATCCGAAACCCGACCCGAATTTAAAATCATATTATCCAACCCGAAAAACCCGAAATAGATTTCAGATAAGGTTTTTTCGGGTTTCGGATACGATTCGGATTTCGAATTTTTTCGAGTTTCGGATATTTTGAACACCCTTACTTTGGGGCCTATATTAAAGTAAATTTAAAGATGTTATCTCTTAAACGGTGATGAATTTATACAAACTCATAAAAAAAACATAGTGTTCTAAATGTGTTACAATGATGTTAAAAAAAATCTAAGATTTGGCTTCATCTGGTCAAAGTTATTTGGGTTAGTACACATTTAGTGGGTTATGTAAAATTCAATATATATATATATATATATATATATATATATATATATAGGATTTGGTTCAAATAAGAACCCACCATTTTTGTGGTAACCTATTAACCCATTTGAGCCAATCAGATTCATACACATCATAGATTCCTTTTTGATTTTATGAGGGCATTATGGACATTTTATTAACACATTTAAGCCAATCAGATTTCACCCACATCATAAATATAATATCTATTTTCCTTTTTTTAAATCAAAGTTTCCCCCTTGATTTTTATACACTTATAACTTTTTTATACTATGTTATTTTTTTATAAAAATTACATCATTAAACTCGTTATATTTTTCTCGTTAATTCCATAATAGTCATGCCAATTTTTTTTGAATTTTTTTCGAGCGTTTGTAATTACACCAACATAACGAACAATAAATATAATAATTTTCTCTCGTTTTTTTAAAATCTTTTCATCTTTAAAATGTTTTCGAGCGTTCGTAATTTTCTCTTATTTTTTCGTTTAACATGTTTTTTCGAGCGTTCGTAATTTTATCTCATTTTTTCGTTTAAAATGTTTCAAAATCTCGTTTAACATGTTTAACATCTTTAAAATGTTTTCGAGCGTTCGTAATTTTCTCTCATTTTTTCGTTTAACATCTTTTTTCGAGCGTTCTTAATTTTATCTCATTTTTTCGTTTTAAAATGTTTCAAAATCAGTGTAAAAAATGCATTTCGTTACATCAGTGTAAAACATCGTTGCATCAGTGTAAAATGTCGCTGCATCAGTGCAAATTACGAAAATTTTAAAAAAAATTTAAAAAATTATACTTGAATTAAAGATAAAAAGTGACAAATTTAATGGTGAAATTTTTATACAAAAATAATAATGCATATAAAAGTTATGAGTGTTTAAAAAATTGTGGGGTAAACTTTTTTTAAAAAAGAAATCAAGTACACCCATCAAATCAGTGTAAAAAAATGCATTTCGTTACATCAGTGTAAAACATTGTTGCATCAGTGTAAAATGTCGCTACATCAGTGCAAATTACGAAAATTTTAAAAAAATTGAAAAAATTATACTTGAATTAAAGATAAAAAAGTGACAAATTTAATGGTGAAATTTTTATAAAAAAATATTAATGCATATAAAAGTTATGAGTGTTTAAAAAATTGTGGGGTAAACTTTTTTTAAAAAAGAAATCAAGTACACCCATCAAATCAGTGTAAAAAAATGCATTTCGTTACATCAGTGTAAAACATCGTTGCATCAGTGTAAAATGTCGCTACATCAGTGAAAATTACGAAAATTTTAAAAAAAATTGAAAAAATTATACTTGAATTAAAGATAAAAAAGTGACAAATTTAATGGTGAAATTTTTATAAAATAATAATAATGTATATAAAAGTTATGAGTGTTTAAAAAATTGGGGGGTAAACTTTTTTAAAAAAAGGAATCAAGTACAACCTCACCAAATGTCTAAAATGCCCTTAAACAAATCTCATCCACATATTTTTTTGACTTTTTCAGATTGAATATGGACCACACATTTCAAAAAGCTTTTTTTTAACAACCAATCAAAATGAGTTAATAGGTTTACACACTTGGAGTGGGTTACCATTTGAACCTTTCCCTATGTATATATATATATATATATATAGGGTATGGTTCTTTTGTTAACCCATTTTATTGCGTTAAGCGAATAAATAAATCTTATTACTTTGGGGCCTATATTAAAGTAAATTTAAAGATGTAACTTTTTTTTTATTAATGTAAGTGAGCCGGCCCTACATTAATTATATTAATTAAAAAAAAGAAAAATCTACAAATTTGTATTTACTTTAATATGGGTCCCAAAGTAATAATATTTAGTTATTCGGTTAACACAATAAAAAATGTTAACTTTTAATCTATCTCCATATATGTGTGTGTGTGAAAATGGCTGAATCCACAAAAATATAAAGACCAATCACTTGTTAATTTTTTTAAGGATAAATATAATTCCACTGTTCTTAAACGTAAATATTTTTATAAAGACTGTTATATTTTTAATAAATACCACAACTAAATTGAAGTTTTTTAATTATCTTTTTGTTTAAATATAATATTAATTATTTTTCTTTCAATTTTTAAAATAATATTTTCAAATTCTTTGACAATACATATATAATATAACAGTGTGATTAATTAATCATTTAAATTGCGTTAGTTTCATACCTTTTATTATAGTATGCATGATATCACTTTGTGTTTGTGTGATTTTCATACATAAAATTTTTCGTTGATAAAAGAATAGTTAAATATAGCACATTGTTATCTTTTGGTTAATTCTAGAAAATGTTTTCCCACAACTCTCTTCAATTAAATAGTAATTAATTTTCATATTAAATATTAGTGATTAATAATTAATAATTTTAAATAACTAAATTATACAATTAAATATCAAATATATGTAGTTCTTTTTAGTATAAAAATAATTAAATCTTAATAAATCATAAGAAAATTTAAATATATAATACCTTAAAATATAATTTTATAATTCTTAAATTTTCATTCTTTGTAATTTCTTATTAATTTTTAAAATATTCATTATTTATATTAACAATTAATGATACCAAACATATAAACCTTATAAAAATATTGTTTATAATATTTTATATTTATTCTACCTATACATAAAATTTGTAATAAAGCATGATTTTAGATATAAATCATGACTTTGGTGTATTGATACATATATAACGTAATCATATCGTATGGTTATACAACAGAGGCTCGCTTATACTCCTAGACTTTAATACACATTTCAACGTTACATGCACAAAAATAATAACAAAAAAAACCTTATTTACAACAATTTACCGACATGTATGTTACAAAATAAACCAAACAAAAGTTGAATAACTAGCTAGCTTTTGGTATACTACCTTTAACTATAAAACCCTAAAAATATAATATCTTCTTTCTAAAATAAATTAATTTTGAAATTCATTTGATATTACTTCCTAATTAGAAAAGACCAAAGTTTCCCCTAGACACCGACCTTCATTTCATTTTGATTCACATAATATACATCTAACCTTACATGCATGTCCAAGTCACATTAATTACTTATAACAAAATTTGATCAAATTCATGCATTTAATCCGTACAAGTGAGTAGACAACATCTTTGCAACAAAGTGGAAAATTACAATATATGCTTGGAATCAATATATCAATATCTTTATAGTGACCATTCAAACAAATTTTAATGGTGGGGAGGCCTCCAAAATCATAATCATCTTTTTCTATGATCAAGAATCATATTTAAGAGGACATGTAACATCACTTATTTAATTATCTTTTATTATTATTTTATCTTGTGTCATTGCAACATATATGCTTATGTTATAAAACTAAATGTGTTATAAAGAAAACAACTTAAAAGAGCATTCATATTACCAACGTCGACGTCGCATTTTCAGACAGATTATCAACGGGAGCCAGGTTTGTAATTAACGAGTTTTCGAAGGATGGTTTTGAGGTTTATCGAGTAGAGAATACTAACAATAAGAAAAACAAGTTACAAAATTTACGTTAAATGTAAACAAAACAAGTTAAAATTATGTGAGAAAAAAAACGAAACAACAAAATAAAGAGTAAATTGCTAAGATATTCCATATGGTTTGCTAATATTTTACGCTTGGTTTATTAGTTTTATAAATTATTTATATGGTACCTAAAAAAAATATTTATAACACATATAATCCTCATGTCACTAAATTAATTCCACATATTTAACTAAATTACCTTCACATTATCACATAAGAACTATATGTGTTATAAATGTTTAAAGTTTAAAATCATATGATTAACTTATGAAACTTAAGAAACAAAAGTGAAATATTAACAAATGATAAGAATTATCTTGCTAATTTAGTATAAATTAAATTATGGACCAAATAAATTTTGATGTGAAACCCAAACTAAAATGTAAATTAAGACAGCAAAAAATAAAATAAAATTAATTTGATGGGTTATTTATTTAAGATCAACAATCCAATTTTACCTCTTCTATTATGAAAACGAAATTTTATGTACGGACAAAAACCGAAAAATAAATTGCTTCTTAAAGTCATCTAACCAATCACAACTCGACAGGTGTAATACGCATTGAAAGTTGGTGACTAGACATTAATTCACGCGCTCGTCACGCGCGTCGGTGCAAGTGGGACTCTACTCTTTTCTTGATGTGTTTCTGAAATAGGTTAAAAGAACATGAAACATTGAAGATGGAAGTAAATACCGCCCCAAATCTCGCATCTTGATCTTCAAACAAGAATCTTGAACCCTAAAAACCACAAAATTCAACAAACCCATCTCATCTTTTTATCTAAATCTTTGTTAAATTTTGAGTATGAACACTACTCATCGTTCTCAGAACTTGAAAGGGTTAATTAATTATAACTTTTTTTAAAAAAGTTTGAATTTTTATATTTTTTTTGAATTGGGTATCAAGATTTTGGGTTAGATAAAGAGAGGGGATCAAGAAAGCTATGGGTAGGGGAAGAGTGGAGTTGAAGAGGATCGAGAACAAGATAAATCGACAGGTGACTTTTGCAAAAAGAAGAAATGGACTCTTAAAGAAAGCTTATGAGCTCTCTGTTCTTTGTGATGCTGAGGTTGCTCTTATCATCTTCTCAAACCGTGGCAAGCTTTATGAGTTTTGTAGCACCTCAAAGTACTTTCTCTCTCTAGATATCCTTCTCTCTCTCTATATATATATATATGTATGTATGTATATGTATGTATATGTGTGTGTGTGTTGCTAGCTGTGTTCTTTTGTTTTGTAGATTTGAGAATATGGTGATATGGATTATCTTTAGTTTGTCGGTTTGATGATTGGTTTATGTTTGAGCTAAAACTTTAATTTGCTCATGTAGGTTAGATTTAGGTTAAGTTATAAACTGATGTCTTAGTTTATGATCCAAATCTTGTAATTTCAGACTCATATGTAAGCACAAAGTTAAGAAACTTAGATTGAAAATATGTGAAGAAAGTGGATCCAAGAAAAATTAAATCTTTTTTGTTCTAAGTATTGATCAGTCCAAGTTTGATTGATCATCATATAGCAGAAACTAGGTTAAACTAATATTTGTTGCATGATTTTTGTTAATTTTTTAAGGGATAACTTTACAAATGTAACAACTTTTTATATTGTCTCAATAAAGTCACTGAAACTTTTTTTTGTCCAAATTAGGTCATTCAGTTTAGTATGTGTGTTCTAATCGTATATAAATAACTTGATTAGCAGGTTATTGCAAATTCAGGTTATCTATATAGAATTTGAACACTCATACTAAGTTGATTGACCTAATTAGGACAAAAAAAAGTTTCGGTGACTTAATTGAGACGGTTAGAAAAGTTGATTACATTTATGTAGAGTTACCCCTTTTTTTAACGATCAATTTGAATTACATACGAATCATTGGAGTATAATCGTGTTATCAGCGGTACCCCCTGATTTAAAATTGTCACATACATGTCTTGATGTCTGTTTATGTCTTGATGTCTGTTGAATTCATGAGGTGTAAGATTATGCTTTTCAAGCTGCAAGTTTTAATTGAATATGTGATTCAGACACGAAGAAAACCCTCTTTCTTAACTAACTAAACAGAACTTAAATTAAATTGGCTCATATTTCAAAGATTCTGTAATCATTACACCTTAAATTAATTATCTGTTAATTAACTTGCTACCAAAATGAATAAAACAGTTCTTGTTACGATTAATGAATAATATGATCGATGCATATATTAATATATATTTAATATAATAAATGATTTAATTAATTAAGGTGTTGCATGCTTAAATTTACAAATTCAATACGCTAAATCAAAGAAAGTAGTTTTCTTTTTCTGTGCCCCTTTTTTTCTGAATTATGAGGATCCTACTAAATTGCAAGGGGCGCGTTATTTGGACACCCATTACGGATCAGTCAACACCTACCCTATCTATACGAGCCGTAAAGGACTTTACGGGCCGTAAAGCCATCAGAGAGTGTCAGAAAATGTCAGTGAGATGTCTGGCGGCTGAAAACGGAATACGAGCCGTAAAGGCCTATACGACTCGTTTTAACCTGAAAAGAAAACACGTTTTGTTTTTCCACCCGATTTACGTACGTGTTTAACTTATTTGAAACATTGTAATTGTCTAACTGTTTTAAATGGTTAAAACATATATTTTAACGTAATTATATTTAATCGCTATACGTACGTTTTTAACGTTATATATTAAACATATGATATATATATATTATTATATATACGTGTTATAAAATCCGCACGTTGTTTGAATTCCGGTATACGTACGCGTTTAACGTTAATTGTTATATCATATCGTCTAGTTATTTAATTTTTAAGTTATAAATAATATCTATTTATAATAGCGTATAATCGTACTTTGTTTTGAAATCCGGTATTTGTTAAATGCAACACGTACGGTACGTGTTTAAGTAACTTATAATATCGTTTAATTGTTCGAAAAAAAACGTAACCATTTTTAATCGTTTTGTTGTAAAATAAT
Organism: Mikania micrantha; assembly: GCA_009363875.1. Classification (NCBI taxonomy): domain Eukaryota; kingdom Viridiplantae; phylum Streptophyta; class Magnoliopsida; order Asterales; family Asteraceae; genus Mikania; species Mikania micrantha. The sequence goes on along the minus strand of CM018685.1, from coordinate 44,492,766 downwards.
AAGTATTTTAACGTTATTATTTAATTATTTTGTCTATTTGTTTTGTTTGAAAAATATTTTAACATCGTGACGTTTAAATATAAATAACAATTTTTTTAACATAATTAGTTATGATTTTCGTAAATTTAAATGTTTTGTTTGAAAATTATTTTAACGTAATCGTGTTTAATGATTTTAAAACAATAGTTATCAGAATATAAATAACGTTAAACGGTTTTAAGAAAAATTGTTAACTATCTATTATTAATTTCACAATCACGCACATTTTTTAATTATATAATAAAAGATAAAACAAACAATCACGCCATACACAACATATATACAAAATAAAAATACATACATCGAATGCTAAAGTAGTGTCCATACATCAAAATCCAAAAAAGAAAAGACAAAATAAAAAAAAATAACTAAGCATGACCACCAGGATCCTGCGGATCCTGATGATGTCCCGGTCTTGGAAAGACGGGAATATCCATGCCAGCAGATGCCGCCATACGCTCCGTCATCCACCGCATCATCCCCTCCAAGCGATCAACGCGTCCAGAAAGGTCGCGTACGCTTCCAGAAAGGTCGCGTACGCTTCCAACAAGGTCGCGTAAGATCGTCGCGTCAGCCGGATGCAGTCGTGTGCGCCGATCCATGGACCAGGGACTGGCGGCACCCACTATGTGCGCCGATCCAGCGACCATCGCAGACCCACACGGGGTAAGTCGGCCGCTATACCCATGAGCATGACCGTGTTACGCCCCAGTAGTGTCGAGGCGTAAGTCACGGTCATGCTATCTCTAATATCGGCCGAAAAACGACCGATACGTCGAGCTATACGTGTGATAAAAGAGCCACACGTAATAGCTCCAGTAGCCTTACGGCTAATAAAGCCAGCAAAATAATCAGCTAGCAACCATGCAAGGTTGCAGCTGCGCCCAGTGATAAGGCAATACATGAAGAATAGGTCCTTCTGTGTGACCCACTCCTGGCTCAATCTAAAGCTACATGAGATACATTCCCTTTTAACAATTCAAATTGATCATCGTTGTGATGTGCCATACGAAATATTTTGCTTCTTTCAAAGCTTTCGTTTATAGCTTCTGCTTGCGATTTAACAATTTGAATGACATGCCCAACAATGTTGTCTAACGTGTTGTTTGTTGCATGGAGACTTTTCTTTAATAGAGAATGTTGACTTTCAACTCTGTTGGTGGTTCGTTGACCAAAATTCCGGTTTTTGTCTATCCACACAGACACAAACATTTCCTTGTATTTTTGCAACCATGTTACTTGCAAATATCCGATAACCCCTAAAAAACAAACACATATTAATACGTTTCATATAACTCAAATACAATTAAAAATGAGAAATAGAACATTACTCTGATGAGATGTCCATAACCATTCATGTAGTCGGCTATAATTATACTCGTATATATCGGGAGTCGCAGATTCAATCACAACCGACCACATATATCCAAACTTTTGCCAGTCTGATTGCGAAAAACTAGGCCTGCAGTGTTTGGATATGTTTTCAAAAATGTGCCACCTGCATAGTAATTGGGCAGCACTAGGAAATATTCTTCTACATGCGTTTATAAGAGCCAATTCTCTATCGGTTACAATAACGCGTGGTTCCATACACTGTTGAAGTGTATCTTTTAGGTTTTGTAACACCCAGACAAAATTCTCTTCACGTTCCTTACTTATAAACGCATGTGCAACACTAAATGTCTTGTGTGTTGATGTGACACCAACTATTTGAACAAATGGCATGTTGTATTTGTTCGTTTTATAAGTAGTGTCAATTAACAAGACATGAGGAAATGCTCGCCAAATATTATAAGATGTCTGGTGGATAAAAAAAATCTGTTCCACGACATCTGTCGACGCATCGTCTTGCGTTTGGTAAATAAAATTATTTCTTTGCAATGTGCTAAAAAGGACCTGAATTGGAGTTTCCCCCGTGTTTTGTCCAATACGAGACTTCCGTCGCGCATTGTAAATATTTCTGAGGTTGGAAACATTATCGGGGTTTTGGTCCTTTACAGCTGCAAGTATATCACGGGGCAACATGTTTTGGTTTGACAGTTGCTCAACTAGACGGGTTTCATTTTCATTTAATCTCATCGCATATGGATGACCGCCTAGTTGTTCAGCCGCTAGGTGGTTGTGTTCATTATTGACCACACGCAACTTCCAACCACCACAACTTCTCTCGTATCTACCAATCAGCTCAAATTCACACCCAGTCTTCTTCGAACCAGTACGTCTAACTTTTGGTTCACCGTGATACACGCCACCGCGATCGCATTTAAGCCACACTTTTATAACTACACCGGTTGCATTAGTTTTGCTTCGTCATCTAACTAGCACATAACCATTTTCACGCCCTCTAGCAATCGCCCAATCAACAAGTTCATCAACACCGGCAAAAACCTGAAAAAAAAATGTATAAGATTTTATAAACTAACAACCGTTAAACGAATAAGTTTGTTACCTGATCAGTTTCATAGACACACATATATTCATCACCGAAGTTGTTGCCTCCCATCGACATTGTTAAACCTTTACGAGTTTGAATTTGTTAAAGAACCCCAAAACCTAATTGTTTAGAAAATCAAATTGTTCTTGTCTGCGTTTTATTTTTTGATTGAAGCATTGCATTATAACGTATGCCATGAAGATATATATCGAACGATTAATTTACGCATACATCTATTACGTTAAATCAAATAATTTGCGCTGCTCAAATTATTGGCGTTCAATACGGGCCGTAAAGGGCTTTACGGCCCGTATGTACTGCGTGTCAGCCTGCGTCAGCCCTATGATTTGACGTGTCAGCTTTTGTCAGAAATATTCGTTTCAATACGACCCGTAAAGGGCTTTACGGGCCGTATTGAGGGTGTCCGAGGATCCAGTCGGGTGTCTCCCTAACAGCCCCCAATTGCAATCTTGTCTTGTCACTAGCAATTTCACAAATTTCTAACATATTTTCTATAGATACATTGGGTTCTAACAAAAATTATTCATAGGATAAAACCTGAAGTTTTATATTGTAAGTATATACATACACACACACATGGTTAATTGTTGTGTTTAATATATACATAATGAGATTTAAGCAAAGAATTGAACCTAACAATCACATATATATTCACATGATAATCATTTATACATAAGTGGGAATAGTAAAATTTGTCATGTAAAAATATATAGATTTAATAAGTAAAAACCCAACATATATATATATATATATTGGTACAATATTGGTGTTTATTTGTTTCTATGTTTTCCTAGCTAAAACTGATTTGATGTTGAAAAACCCTTGCATTATTTGTATCTATATGTATTCATGCCTTTTTCCTAGTTTGTTGCCGTAAAAAATTAATTTTTTTTGCTAAAATAAGAGCCAATACATGCATACAGACATACATACATTATAATAATACTAAAAACAGTAATTATTATTAACTATTGATGAACACTGAGAATAATTTTTATTCGATTAGTGCTCGTGAACCGTTCGTAAACAAGTTACATGTTTAGAAAATCATCGTCTTCCCATATTTTGGTTTTTTCTTGGTAAACGATGATTTGTGGTGTGTGGTAGGTGGATCTGAGATGGGCTATGTGTTATATACTTATGGATGTTAATTTGAGAGCATGATAGACTAAATTTTAGACAGATTCACATGTGAAACGAATTGGATAAGATTAGTATTTGGGTCTTATTATTATTTGTTTTGATTTGATTAGTGTTTGAGTAGAATTAGGTTTTCTATTTAAGGTGTAACTAGAAGACTTGTTTAGCAAGTTAATGTAATATCAATAGTGTCATCGTTGTGAGCTTATTGGTGTTTGTAATTTTGTTTAATATAATTTAAAGAGTTGTGAGAGTGTTCTCACAAAATTTATTTATAACAATTGGTATAAGAGTAAGGAGTTGATCTATTGACGAAGGATGGTTAGCCTGCCGCTCCCCTGCTTTTTCGCTCCGTCCTGTAATTTTATACGTTTTTTGTTTGAAAATTTAGTACGTGTTGAGTTTGTCTCCTAGATTTATAATTTTGGCCCCGGCCCCTGTATATCAATGACAATGGTAGAAGCAGTGCCAATGTGTGTTTTGGTTCTAGAAAACAACAAAGCCTCATTTCAAGTCCCATGATTGACATCAATGAAGTACAACACCTAGACAACATTGATATAGTCAATCTTAGATGCTCAAGGGTTATGGGAGATGATTGACTTGGTAACCAGCGTAATCTTTAAGTTACAACAACAACACGTACACGGTGTAATCTCATTTGATGGGATCTGGAAAGCTTCTTTAAGTCGCAAAGAATCAAAAAGCAAAGGACATATGAGAGGCAATAAGAGTAAGGTTTATTGGTGCTGATAAGATTTACATTTAAAACGAGTCGAATATTAATGTTAAAGTTTGCTAAAGATAATTGTTTGCATTCAAATCTAATAACTATTTGTTTTGATTTGGTAAACAATTTGAGTAGGTTTAAGTTTCCTACTTAAAATCTAATTAGTAGATACCATAACTGCATTTAGCTTTATCAATCTTTATCTTTGGATATATGATCAATCAAATCAACTAGCTTTATTATCAACAAACCTTACTGAGTTTGAGGAAACTTATATCAGCATGCTCAAGATGCTTGAGAGATACCATAACTGCACTTATGGTTCAATGGAAATCGACCGATCAACGACCGCGGAGGTAGATTTATTTCCTTCATACTTCCAAGCTTCAAAGTTTTGTCAACAAGAACTTTTAAAAGTTTAATTATTTTCTTTGTTTAGCAAAACAGCTACAAGGAGTACATGAAACTAAAAGCCAAATATGAGTCTCTACTACAGTACCAAAGGCAAGTTTCATAAGCCCTCTGCAATTTCATGACACAAATCTAATTCAATTTGGGGTGTTAAACGGGTCATCTTCGCATGTTGATATATCCAACCCGACATAAATCTGAAAATTGTGTTAAACATATGGTTGTAAAAGTCGCTAGGCGCTAGTCGGGCGGCAAGGTGCTGCCTAATGAATAATCGGGATTAATCGGCGCTAGGCGGATTGGAATTTTTATATATAATTTTACAAATATATATTATATACACATATTAATATCAATAATTTAATATAATACTTCAAATAATTTAAAAAATAAACTTAAACATACTAAGTCAAGTATTTTAAAGTTCAAACTTAAACACTGAGTTCAAAGTTTAGAAATGAATTTCGATGTTAAGTGGCTGGATTTGATGTTTCATAGACATATTAAGGATTTTGGGTTGAGAAATGTATATATAATCATGAAATTTGTCCTTTTTTACCATAAAAAAGTCAAAAAAGTCAAAAAAAAATAAAAAATTTGATTAATCCACTTAGGCCAAAATCGACACAGTAAAAGGCTGCCTAGCGCCTAGGCGGCCGCCTAGGCCGATTTTTACAACACTGATTCAAACACGACATCACGGAATTTGTAGATAGATATGAAATCATATGTTTAACCTTTTTATTTCTTGCATACTAATACTTAAATATATCATATTTTGGCAATAATTAAATTATGGGATATTATCATATTTTCCCTTATTAAACATTCAAATTACATATATCCTTAATGTTAAACTAAAATACAAAAATCCCATGTTTCAAAATTGCCCTTAATAAGGAGAAATATGTAAATTGTTTTTAGTTAGTTCATTAAGGGTAAAATAGAAAATACATACATTTTTTTTAATGAATTAGATAAATATGTAATATATTTGGTTTAAAAAGAGGAAATATGTAATTTAGTTTTATGATTAGGTAAAAATGTAATAAAGGGTTTTAGCAAGGAGAAATATGTAATTAGCCCTTAAATTATTATATAATTAATTTTAATTTTTTACATAAAATAATCAACTTCTAATTAATAATATAAAATACATTTATTAAAAAAATAATAAAATCCACATGCTAGATGGATCAACTCACAAACTTGGTGAAGATGACTTGTTTAGCTAAACATGTATGTAGCCATGGAGGTTTGACCCAAAATCGTCTATACTCTGTTAAGTTATTAAGGGTAAACTTGTAAATTAGTATATTAAATGTCCTGCAACTTGCATCCCTCTACTATTATTTTTATTTTTAATATTATTTTGAAATCCAACTTTAAACAAAACGTGCCGATCACATACAGACCATCAAACATCGATCAAAACGTCTTGAAAAGTACCCAAGGGTATTTCTGGATTGCTTTGTATCATTGGTTCAATCTCCTTAGATGTAGAGGGAGCAACTAATTAAGGAAATAAAATCCAATTACTTTGGCCTCCAAATATCTTGAAAAAAAAACAACTACAATAATAATTACTCTGGCCTCCAAATAATTAACCTATTTCTTAACCATTGATTTACTATCTTATTTTATACTAAGAGAGATAATAAGGTAAAAGAATTTTGATGTACAATTTTGATGTACAATGTAGTAAAATGAAACAAACATTAAATATGTGTCATAAGCTTGTGATAGTTGAGAGTTGCGCTAAGATTCTCATATGTAACAAAGTTAAGTTTCCACACACGTAATTACTGATGCATAATTGTAGAAAATTTGGAGTTAGATTACTTAAGTTCAAATTAGATACATGGATGTAGAGGGAGCAACTAAGGAAATAAAATCCAATTACTTTGGCCTCTATCTTGGAGAAAAAAAAACTGCAATAATAATTAACGTTTGATGGTCTGTATGTGATTGGCACGTTTTGATTAAAGTTGGATTTCAAAATAATATTAAAAATAAAAATAATAGTAGAGGGATGCAAGTTGCAGGACATTTAATATACTCATTTACAAGTTTACCCTTAATAACTTAATATAGTTAAGTTATTTTTAACTGGAGGGGTGCAAGTTGCAGGACATTTAGTACCACAGGGTTGCAAGTTACAAAAAAAATAAGAGAGGGTTGCAAGTTACAGTAAGGAATAAACCACAGGGTTGCAAATCGCAATTTACTCTTAAATATACTTGACTTTAAATACAAACTTTAAACTAACTATAATAGTATAATTTGATCCGATAACTTTATTCAAACTTGGTCAAATAATTACAAGGCTAACAATATCTTCGAAAATTAGTCAACACCCCGAACTTTGTAGCATAATTTAACACAACATTTAGTTGTATTACAGGCAAATTTTTGGGGAGGATCTGGACCCGTTGAGTATCAAGGAACTCGAGCAACTAGAGCGACAACTGGACTCTACTTTGAGGCAAATTCGGTCCATAAGGGTAACGCTAAGTCGTTAATAATGGAAATATTTTCTGTTTTCAATACATGTATAGTTACATCAAGGGTTCTTGTAATATATATGATCTGTCAATATCCAAATTAGTTATTAAAAAAAAAAAGGTAACATTAAAGTTCTTGTAAATGGCTTTCAATGCAGACACAATCAATGTTGGACCGGCTTTCTGACCTTCAAGATAAGGTAACTTTTAATCAAGCTCTCATGCATGAACTTTATGTATATATACTCTTGTACAACTCTTTACATTTGATCATTGATGAAATAACAGAATAAGATGTGGATTGAAGCTAATAAAGATTTGCAGAATAAGGTATTCTTGTCGCGCGTTTGATGATCGGAACTAAATTGCATTAATATTACGAAAACCAATCATAAAGATTGATTTTTTATGCATTATTTGACTAAGATCTCTTGTTATATATGGCAGCTGGGAGAAGTTTATGCAGAAAATCAAGTGGGACAATCATGGGCTGCTGCACTTGAAAATGGATGTTCTTATGAACAGCAACATCATCATCATCATCTTCCTCAGTCTGATCCGGGCTTTTTCCAGCCTTTGGATTGCAACCCCAATTTGCAAATCGGGTAAACCTTTAGATATATAAACAAAACGTTCAAATTATATTCTCATTGTTCACCTTAACCCTATTCCAGTTGAGACACAGAGACGGCTCTGAACGAGTCTCGGTTCAAAGTTATCGTTTAAATTATATATATTTGTTTATAATCTGCCCACAATTAAATGTGATCAAGAACTAATCAGATTTAAGTGACTAAATTTACAGGTATAGCGCAGTTGATTCTCACCATTTAACAGCTACAACTAGTGGGCAAACTTTGAATGGATTAGTCCCTGGATGGATGCTTTGACTTTGATATGGTCAACCTTCTCTATTTTTGGTGATGTAAATTTACAATATGATGAATTTGAATAATAATTTCGTCTGCATTTGGGGATTTTTATTCAAGATTTGCAAAAACAAACCTGCCATTGTAAACTCTACAAAAACAATCTGTTAAGTTCAATCTCATCAAGATGATGGATGATGATAATTGTGCTTTCCTTTTGAGGTTTAACATTAAAGTATGTCTTGTTGCTATTTTAATATAACTAGGATCTTGGACCCGCGCGTTGCGCCGGGTCACGTCTATGAGTCATGTATATGATGGCAAAATGATGTTTAAGATCCATATAATCATAAAATTGTCAAACAACAAATTAATGAATACAGATACTAATTAAATAGGCAAACTAAACAAAAGTGATGGATCTATTTCAAAATAGAAAGCATCTAGCAAAGAGTTTGTTTTGTTAAGAACCTGCATGAGTTGGTCTTTGTTTGGTAATGGTGAAGAACTTATGGTTGTCTTCAGTGTTTCCTATAATTTAAAGAATCATTCCTATCATATATTTAGCATTTTGGAGGACATTTTGAAAGGCATGAAATCAAAGGAAGTAAATATTACCTTGTGCACGCGCTAGAACAGTAGGTAGATTAACAATATCTATATCTCCACTGATATTTTTCTTTTCATTTTGAGGGACTAATACATATGAAGCAACATCTTAAGGTTTAGTTTTTCTTCTTCGCCTGTTGTCGCCAGCAAGCCTACGCCTACAGCTTCCTTTTCTGTCACCAAACTCATAAAGAGGGTGAAACTTAAAAAATATATTGCAGATAAAATTAAATAAAAAAATATTATCCCCATAAAGCATGGGGATGCAAAAGTAATGCATCTAAGATAACATAGGGGTGTCTATAAATTATACGTGTGTTTTATATGTCATACTGAAAGATCAGAACCACACATCTTTTAAATTCAAGAGGCGTAAAACATAAAATCGCATTCCATTATAACCTACTTTATATCTAATCATCTAATCACATTCCATCGATCTCTCATACGGATAATGAACCAAAAACACACCCTAGTAGTTTATCAGACTAAATGACACCTTACTTATACCTAAAGTTGTTTCAAGAACTCAAAATACAGCCTAATTGAGCAACATGGCATAACATTTGAACAAAAGAAAACATGTTTCCTATAACTTTGATATCAAAGTAATTACCAAAAAAAGTCTCATATTTAGTCATTTTCATGAGTCATCATAAGAACAAAATTAGTAACTACCTATATACATTCAAAATAAATTATTTTATTCTAAGAGCATCTCATATGAAGCAGTAATTCATTCAACATGACAGTGAAGTATACATTTAAAATAAATTAAACATTTTATTCCTCTTCTTTTGATGAGTGTTGGGTGTGTGTGTGACTGTATTTTTAATACTTTAGGTAATTGGGTTGGCTTAATTCAGAGTTGGGTTATTTGTAATCTTTGGGCTATTAATGGGGTTGGGTCTACAGCCTGTTTCTGGTTAATAGACATGGTTCGCATCGGCCACAATATCTTTGCGTTGCAGGACATAAATGCGTCGAGAGTTTCCCAGGGAGCTAAACAGGTTGCCAACTCAGGAGTCATTCTTGGGATCCTCTGACTTATTGTGTGGGGAAGTGTAGTTGTTGGCAGCCAAGCTATGCTTAATTTGGACAGGTTGCACTTTCGTTCCACATCATTTACTCACAATGACTAAAGCAATGTTTTGATGTGGGTTTTTAACACCATTAAGAAGTTTCCTTAAATAAAAGTTAGCAGCATAAATGAATATCAAGTCAAACATTCTTAAACACTTCCTCAGTAGGTTTTGAACATTCAGTTGGTCAAAATGGCATTTGATGCTTCCTGTATCAACTCGGAAAACCCCAATAATAAGATCTTATTGCTACGATTCTCTCGAGCATTCAATTAGTCAAACTTACAAATAAAAGTTGAATGAAAAAATAGTAACTTGAACAATCTGAAATATATGTGAACAAATACCTATCAACATTCCTAATTTGTATACATAATCAGTGTAATGGAAATAAAGTCTATTGAAATAAAATTGAAATTTGTTGCACCCTTTTACGTAGTTTATCAAATCACCAAGAATAGTCAAGCAATACATCCTAATCCAATATGCATTGAGTAAATAAGACAACATAAACTACCAGATACTCACTTGACTTTTAATACATAATATCGGCAATATCCAGCAAACTTCCAAAGTACCTAAAAATCACTTAGCGTACATCTCCCTAACAAAAAGAAGTTAATAGTTCAAACCCTAGCCTCAGACAAACTATAATCATCGCCAGCAATTTCGATTCCTTTCACCGACTGTAAGATTTCCGCATACGTTTGAGTTTTTGAAACCCTCAAAATGCACAGTGAAAATGTGAGAGGAAACAAATCTGGTTTTTAATCTATACCTGAGAAGACCGACGTAAAGAATCAGATACGACGGAGCAAAAGAGAGAATGATCCGTCTCCCCCACAACATCGCCGCACACTAATCCGCCGCCTCGGAGTCCACCCAGACCATTATCAGTCAACACGCATCATAGATAGATGAAGAATCAAATACGATGGAGCAAGTGAGGCAACGACTGGTCTCCCCCTGCAGCATCGGCGCAAAACAATCAGGTGCCTCGAAACCACGATCTCCAGCAACGTCGCCGGACTCCATCACCATCATCACTCTACACGCATCACAGACGGATACCGACACAACGATGGAGAGATATCATTAGACTGTCCGGCGCAGGATAAGGACCGGAGACAGAGAGAAACGTGTATAAGAGAGAAGAGGATATAACCCTAAGACGCATAAGAGAGTTGTATCTAAAGCATTCTTAGTTGTACATAAGTGAACAGTATAATTGTGAGGGGAGTAAAATTTGGTTTTTAATATATATAATAATTGTATTGACTTGTTTATCATGCTACTCATATTAAACTTCAATCAAATCATAAGATACTTAGAAGATAGGCAAATCATTTAAATTCATTATGATTATAGGTATTAATTAAAGAACATTATTAATTCTCAAAGACTAAGCAACAAGGTTTTAAGCATTGACAAAGCTTAAAAAAACTAACATGAGGCCTAACTGAAGTCACATGCCCAAATTTTTTTTCATATTCTTATGTTTCAGATTATATATTTTGGGTCAACTATTCGAGTCAGGTCAATCATTTAAAAACTTTAAATTTCTAATTTTTACTTACTCTCAAAAAATTAAATATGTTTTAAACAAACAAGACATAAAATGTTTAAAATGAAAGGATGATAACCCACAATTAGGCAAGACTGTAAAAGTTTCTAATTCATCTTTTTTTTTTCTTTTTTAAAATTAGAATGTTACATATTAGCCCCAAACTTAAATATTTTTATAAATTAAGTTTTATAGTTTCACTAATCTAATTACTTGAATTTTCTAAATAAATTTAAATCGTATACAGTTAAATGTATTGTTAAAAAACTAGTTCAACTTTAGCATTTTTTAAAACCCAACAGGGTCCAAGGATTTTTAAGAATAAAAACAGAATAATCCAAACTCAATACATATACAATTTTCCGACAAAATACTATTAAGCAGAGGAGCTCGGACCCCAA